>JARQOC010000165.1:0-128797 GCA_033576535.1 Allobates femoralis | reverse complement strand
TATATACCACTGGGAGGCTGCTGTAATACTGCTGGGGCCTGTATACCACTGGAGAGGCTGCTGTAATACTGCTGAGGCCTGTATATACCACTGGGGAGGCTGCTGTAATACTGCTGGGCCTGTATATACCACTGGGGAGGCTGCTGTAATACTGCTGGGGCCTGTATATACCACTGGGAAGGCTGCTGTAATACTGCAGGGGCCTGTATATACCACTGGGGAGGCTGCTGTAATACTGCTGGGGCCTGTATATACCACTGGGGCTGCTGTATATACTGCTGGGGCCTGTAAGGGTGTGTGTCTTGAAGGGGGGCATGTCATTGGGGGCGTGTCTTGGAGGGGGCCCCGTTCAAAAGTTTGCTATGGGGCCTTGCCAGTTCTAGTTAAAACCCTGGCCACAACCCTAATGTTTGAATTCTATTTGATGCATCGAATTTGAGATTTGTTCGTCGAATGTTTGTCGAATGTTCGACGAACAACGCGAACCCCATTGAAATCAATGGCAGGCTTCAGAAAACACATAGAAAACACCTTCAAAGGGCTTCAAAAGCTGCCAAACTACTCAGAATGGACAACAAACACCACAAAAAGTGACAACAATTTAAACACAGTACAAATAGTCACAGGCTAAGTGGCTTAAAGAGGACCTGTCACCAAACCAGGCATGGTGATCTAATTACAGCACTGGATGCAGCATGTCTGCAGCATGCAGACAAGGGGTCCACCAGCGCTTGAGCAGCCCTGTACCCCGAGATAATACAGTTAGAAAACTTACATGCTCCAGCCACTAAGGAGGTGGCTAGGGGCTGCAGCCAAGGGCAGATTCACACCCCCTGCATGTTTAATCTGCCCACCGCTGCCAATCATTCTCTCTCTGTCTGCAGCATTTAAACAGAGTATTTTTTTCTCTCCCAGAAAGTCTGTTAGCCCCGCCCCCTGAGGAGCGGGGCTAAACGGGAGAGAAAAAAAACTTTGTTTAAATGCTGCAGACAGGGAGAGAATGATTGGCAGTGGTGGGCAGATTAAACATGCAGGGGGTGTGAATCTGCCCTTGGCTGCAGCCCCTAGCCACCTCCTTAGTGGCTGTAGTATGTAAGTTTTCTAACTGTATTATCTCGGGGTACAGGGCTGCTCAAGTGCTGGGGGACCCCTTGTCTGCATGTTGCAGACATGCTGCATCCAGTGCTGTAATTAGATCACCATGCCTGGTTTGGTGACAGATCCTCTTTAAGTTTTCTACATTAAGTAAAAAGAGGTGGAAGAGTAAAAGGAGAATGAGACACAGGTATGGGCATGTCACACCCTTTTTAAATCATGTAAAACATAGCAACGGAACTCCAACAAGAATCTTTACTCCTTTCAAAGGGTTACGCCTACAGCAAAATGGCATTAATTCTCCCAGACCCAAAATTGCTGACTGGCCCAGCTTGTATGCATGGCACAATTTCTGGAACAGGACCTGACCCAGCATTTCAAGGTTAAACCTTGTTCAGCAACTAAATGTTTTGTGGAGTATTACAGTAAAAACTACAGAGGTAGGTCAGTGACCTAAATAGGCCTAGTGGGCCGGATCCGCTCAAAGCTCATGCAAGCACTCCCGTCAATGTTATGCCCCGCCACATACAGGTGGGACCACCATTAGTTTTGTGGAGTACTATAGAAAAAACAGAGAGGTAGGTCAGAGACCAGTTTAGGCCTAGAAGGCCACATGAAGTCAAAGCTCGTGCAAGCGTTCCCATGAAGTCATGCCCCGCCACTCACAGATGGGACCACCATTAGTTTTGTGCAGTACTACATGAATTCACAAAGAGGTAGGCCAGAGACCTGTTTAACCCAGAAGGCCACATGAAGTCAAAGCTTGTGCAAGTGTTCCCATAAAGTCATGACCCGCCACACACAGATGGGACCACCATTAGTTTTGTGGAGCACTACATGAATTCACAGAGAGGTAGGTCAGAGACCTGTTTAGGCCTAGAAGGCCACATGAAGTCAAAGCTTGGGCAAGTGTTCCCATAAAGTCATGCCCCGCCACACATAGATGGGACCACCATTAGTTTTGTGGAGTACTACATGAATACACAGAGAGGTAGGTCAGAGACCTGTGTTTGTGCCTAGTAGGCCGGATAAAGTCAAAGCTTGTGCAAGCGTTCCCATAAAATTCTTGCCCCGCCACACAATTAGTTTTGTGGAATACTATAGAAAAAACAGAAAGATACGTCAGAGACCTTTTTGTGCCTAGTAGGCCGGATAAAGTCAAAGGGCCTGTCACTGAATATTAGAGATGATCTACCACCCTAGTGTTCGAATTCGATTCGGTTTGTCGAATTGGGAGTGTGTTTGTCGAATGTTCATCGAATGATCGTCAAACACCGTAGAATATCATTGAAAACAATGGCAGGAAAAAACAAACACATTCAAACACATAGAAAACACAAAGAAAACAACTTCTAAGGTGTCCAAAAAGTGACAAACTTCTCAGGAGATACAAAAAACACATGGAAAAGTGACAAGTACACATAAAAACGCGAAAAGAAAAGAGATCAATGAGTAAAACGAGGAGGAGACACAGATATAGGCATGTTATGCCCTTCGAAAATCCGTTTTTACTCCAGGATTTGTAAGGCATCATGCACACGATGAGTATTGCTTGATTTTTACTTTGGTTTCTGTAAGGCCACATTCAAACAATGAGTATTGCTTGATTTTTACTTCAGTATCTGTAAGGACACGTTAAGACGATGAGTATGGCCTGTTCCACATCTATGAGCTTCGTGCGCTAGGCTGATCTACCTGCCCTGCGCCAGCGCAAATTAAAGCGCAGGGGCATTTAGGGGCTTGGGCAGCCTAGCGCAGGGACGCATAGATGTCCTGCATTTGCGCTCAGCTTCCTCGGTGCCCCCATTATATCATATGGCCGAGCACAGCTGAGCGTGTGCTATGGAAATTGTGAATCGCAAGTGAAATTAGCAGATGCCACGGCACATGCACCTAGTCAGACGCACCCGGAAAACGTCCGATTGGGCATCTATGTGTCCCTGTGCTAGGCTGCTCAAGCCCTTAAATGCCCCTGCGCTTTCATTTGCGCTGGCGGAAGGGCAGGCAGAGCAGCCTAGCGCAGGGGGCTCATAGATGTGAAAACACCCTATTTCTTGATTTTTACTTCAGTATGTGTAACGGCACCTTCAGACGATGAGTATTTTGTGATGTTTTTCCTCACTATCTGTACGGCCTCGTGCAGACAATGAGTATTGTGTCACATTTAGGGGACTACAAGAAGAGTCTCCCTTTTTTCCAAAAATTTGGGCACAGTCACCACTTAAGTGGCATCAATTGCACCATAGTTGCAAACTTTAAATGGTTACTTTTAGGCAAAAATCCACAAGGCTTTAGTCTCCCCAGGATGACACACGGGTAGAAAAGTCCTTGCGGATCCATGCCTTGTTCATCTTTATGAATGTTAGTCTGTCCACATTCTGGGTGGACAGACGCGTGCGCCTTTCTGTCAGCACACCACCAACAGCGCTGAAGACTTGTTCTGAGAGAACACTGGCTGCGGGGCACGACAAGATCTCCAAGGTATGAGTGGCGAGCTCAGGCCATTTTTCCAGTTTGGAAGCCCAAAATGAACAAGGCTCCAGTTCCCCAGACATTGCATCGATGTTGAGTTGGAGATATTCATGTACCATCCGCGTACCATACGCTCCAGGCATTGACTATGTGTCAGACTTCTCGTATCCTCTCGTGTCTTCAGGCCTTGAAAACGATGGTCTGAAAAAATCTTGAAATGAGGCCACAAAATTGCTGGAACCACCATGAGATACGGTGTTAGGCTAGGGTCACACATAAGCCCTTGGTCCGTTTTTGGCATCAGTTTTTGCATTTTTTCATTCTAAGTCCAAAAACTGATAGAATAACAGATTATATGTAATAAACACCCTATCCGTTTTTTTCTGCACCTAAAAACATTGCTAGGAACGTTTTTTACCCAAAAACGTTGCTCCCAAGTCCCAACGTTTTTGGGGGCCGTTTTAAAACGGATTAATTTTTTTAACATGGGGCCCTATGGAAAAACGGATCGGTTTTTTTTTTGGTGCCTTAAAAAAACGGATCCATTTTTTGGCAAAAAATGACTAAGTCCAAAAACGTTCAGGGGCACAGGAGGCTCAAAAAGCACCCAAAAAAACACGGATTGGTCATGGAAAACACTTCCAAAAACAAATTGCTATGTGTGACCCTAGCTTACTGATACAGTGTGAGTGATGATGACACGACAGTCCCACGGTTGACAAGTTGGAATTGTGAAATTCACTCTGTCTACTATTACCACTGGTGGTTTGTGGAAAAGCCGATCTCAGACTATGTATCAGCTTCTGCTAATAGTCCTGCATGCGTGAGTCCCTTTGTATGGCAGGAATTATTTCAGCAAATTTCCTCTTATACCGGGGATCTAATAGTTTGGCAACTCAGTAGTCTGCATTACTCCTAATTCGCACAATCCGAGGGTCATGTTGCAGGTAGTACAGCAAGAAGGATGTCATGTGTCTTGCGCACCCAGGAGGACCAAGTCCTTGTTGTGTTGGTGGTGGGGAGGTGAGAATGATGCTTCCTTCCTCTGCCCTCTCCCCCCAACCTCGCACAACAGAAATGTCATCAAGGTCTCCCTCATCTGCTGACTCTTCAATGCCCATCGCCAGTTCATCCTCCATTTATTCCTGGTCTCCGGCACCTTCCTGAAGAGGTTGGTGGCTAACATGCGCCCTCGTGAATGCCTCTCCACCACCCTCCCATGCCTGCCGTCTTGGTGCTGCCGACTGTGAGGATCTTGCAGATGTTGTCATCCCTTCCGCATAGGACTCCTCCTGTACTTCCTCAACCTCCTCTTGTCCCACCACCTGACTCTGAATATTGTTTAGAGTGTGCTCCAGCATGTAGATGACCGGAATAGTCATGCTGATAATGGCATCATCAGCACTAAATATCTTCGTCGCCATCTCAAAACTGTGCAGAAGGGTGCATAGGCCCTTGATCCGAGACCACTCCTGCAGCGTGATCTGCCCCACCTCTGGATAGCGTTGGCCCAGGATAAACATCATAACGTATTGCACCAGGGCTCGGCGGTGCTGCCACAGTTTCTGCAACATGTGCAGAGTAGAATTCCAGCGTGCCGTCACATCGCATTTCAGCCGGTGAACGGGCAAGCCGAAGGACTCTTAGAGCGAAGTGAGTCGTTGAGCTGCGGGATGGGAGCGCCGGAAGTGAGCACACAGCGACTGTGCCCTCTGCAGAAGCCGATCTAGGCCGGGATAGTGTGTCAAAAATTGCTGGACAACCAGATTCAACACGTGAGCCATACAAGGCACGTGTGTGATATTGCCCTGGTGAAGGGCCGCACCCATGTTTGCAGCATTGTCGCACACTGCCTTCCCTGGCTGTAGGTTGAGTGGAGACAACCATTGCTGAAACTCGGTCGCCAGAGCTGCCCACAACTCCTCAGCTGTGTGACTCACATTTTGTAGGCATTTCAAGGTAAAGACTGCCTGATGGCATTGAGCCCTGCTGCCAGCATAGTAGGGAGGCATGCAGGATTCCTTCTGTGCAGTTACAATGCAGGTGAGATTACCAGATAGGCTTGGGCGGAGGTGGAGGACCGAGACGAGGTTGAAGAGGCAGAAACAGTGGAGGAACGTCTACCTACAGAGGATGGACGCACAACTCGTGTACACGGCAAGACTTGGACAGCAGACCCTTCTCCAGCTCTCACCATAGTTAACCAATGCCCAGTCAGCGACATGTAACGCCCCTGTCCATGCTTACTAGTCCAAGTGTCTGTGGTGAAATGCACCCTGTCACACACAGAGTTTCTCAAGGAAGCGGTGATGTTGTCTGCGACATGCTGGCACACCTTTCTTGGAGAAGTAGTGGCGACTGGGCATCTGGTACTGGGGCACTGCAACGGACATAAGGTCTCGAAAATCCTCTGTGTCCACCAGGCGGAAAGGCAGCATTTCTGAAGCCAACAGCTTGCAGATGGTGAAATTCAAGTGCTTAGCTGTCTCATGGCTAGGAGGAAATGGCCTTTTACTTGTCCACATCTGAGGGACGGAGGGCTGGCTGCTGTGCTGAGACACAGTTGAGTATGGTGTTCCCGGCAAAATGCTGGTCTGGGTGGGAGGTGCAGGCGAAGATGTAATGTTGTCTTCATCCAAAGGTGGTGCTCTCGATGTCTGAGAGAGCTCAACACCAGCAGCATTGTCCACTTGAAAACCAAGTGATGACCTGTCAATCACACTGACTGTTGCGGGTAAAGAGGTGGAAGGTGTACGTCCAAAATCATGTGTGACAGCTGTCCCCACAGTCACAGATGATGAAGAGCACACGGATGCACTTGAGAGGGCATTAACATTAAGAGATTGACGAGCACACCTATAAGTGTAGGTGCTAGCAAGAGAAAAATCAATACTATATACATATAATCCGCTGCACACTACACACTACAAGATACAAGTATAAGATATAGCGTAATGGCTAAGTGTATAAAGCTAATGTAAATTTGGATGAGGAAAATTGCAAAACTGCTAAGAATATATATAAGCAAAATGAGAATTTTAGTTAATGAAATGCATTACATATAAGCCCGATAACCAGTCTTCAAGGTATTCTCATGTATATCGGGTCCTACCATATGCCTCTGTCTGCGGTAAAAAAGCGTCTGAGGATGTGAGTGCCTCTAAGGCTGCCTTCACATTTGCGTATGGGAAGGCAGCGTATTGCTGCGTTCCCATACGCAGTCAAACGCATGCGCACTGCGTTCCTATGTTTAACATAGGAACGCGTGGTGCCTGCGTTTGCTGCGTTCGGGTGCGGATGCGGACGATATCTGCTGCTTCCGGTGTCCAGCATCCGCACCCGGGATGCAGCATGTTGGGTTTTTTTGTGCGTTTGGGGAGCTTGGACAATCAGCAAGCGTCCCCAAGCGTACAAAAAATGCATTGGCTTCAATGGGTCCGCAGTGTCCTCTGCATGACACCGCAGGAGAACGCTGCGGACCCATTGAAAAATCTCCCAGTGGCCGCCGGTGATGTCACAGGAGCTCACCGACGGCCACCGGGAGATCAGCTCAGCCTCTGCTGTCCTCCTTCTCCCCGCCGCCTGTAATCTCCTAGCGATGTCGGCGGGGAGAACAGCTGATGTGAGAGCTGTTTGAATCTTCCCGCGCCGACATCTCCTCTCAGTGTCAGCGCGGGAAGATTCAAACAGCTCTCACATCAGCTGTTCTCCCCGCCGACAGTCCCGGAGCTTACCGGCGGCCGGGGGGGCGGAGATCTCCGGCGCTGATCTCCGCCCCCGGCCCGCCCCCGGACAGCGCCGATTGGCTGCCGGGCTCCATAGTGATGTGTCCGCAGGCGGACATTATCCGCTGCGGACACATCATTTGGACACTGCTTCTGACAGCGTTTGTGTCTGCATGCCATCAGCATGCAGACACAAACGCTAATGTGAAGCCAGCCTAAGTGCATTTTAAAACCTGCGTGTATGGGTGTGGTTGAAGACTTGATAAAACAAGGAATGAACTAGATGGTAAAATGGACTAGCTATCAGGTTATGTAGGGTGCTCAGTCAAAAAAAGCAGTAATATTAACATTAAGAGATTGACGAGCACACCTATAAGTGTAGGTGCTAGCAAGAGAAAAATCATTACTATATACATATAATCCTCTGCACACTACACACTACAAGATACAAGATATAGCGTAATGGCTAAGTGTATAAAGCTAATGTAAATTTGGATGAGGAAAATTGCAAAACTGCTAAGAATATATATAAGCAAAATGAGAATTTTAGTTAATGCCATATGCCTCTGTCTGCGGTAAAAAAGCGTCTGAGGATTTGCAATTTTCCTCATCCAAATTTACATTAGCTTTATACACTTAGCCATTACGCTATATCTTATACTTGTATCTTGTAGTGTGTAGTGTGCAGCGGATTATATGTATATAGTAATGATTTTTTCTCTTGCTAGCACCTACACTTATAGGTGTGCTCGTCAATCTCTTAATGTTAATATTACTGCTTTTTTTGATTGAGCACCCTACATTACCTGATAGCTAGTCCATTTTACCATCTAGTTCATTCCTTGTTTTATCAAGTCTTCAACCACACCCATACACGCAGGTTTTAAAATGCACTTAGAGGCACTTACATCCTCAGATGCTTTTTTACCGCAGACAGAGGCATATGGTAGGACCCGATATACATGAGAAATTTAGTGATGGGCGAATCCTAAATTACTCGGAATCGCTTGACTCTAGCGAGTCCGAGCCCAGGACTCGCTACTCGTTGCGAGTCTAGCGAGTCCAATGTTAATGAATGGGGAAGCGAGTAATAGCGAGTAGTGTGAGATTTACAAATCGCAGATGTGTCTCGGAAGCTTCAGCCTGAAGCAATCCTAGTTTTGTCATTTATTTGCATTGGATTGGACTCGTTTACTTTGCAACTGTAATCGCTGGGAAACTCGCACAGATAAGAGTCCTGTCTTCTCTGTGTGCTGGCTGCCACAGCTCCAGGGTCCTAGAGCCCGCCTGCTGCCTGATGTAGCAGTGCTGAGATTGTTCTCAGTCTGCTCATTCCCTGTGTACAGACATGAATGTCTGTGCACAGAGATGATGTAGCAGAGCTGAGATTGTTCTCAGTCTGCTCATTCCCTGTGCATATACATCTATATCTATGCACAGGGATGAGCAGAGAGGACATCGCGTTTTGGACTGCGTCGGACGGAAGAGGATTTTTTTAATTAAAGATGGAGTCCCTAATGGCTTTTTTTTTTATTTCTAATAAAAAATTTTCTCTGTGTTGTGTTTTTTTTAAAACAATTTAATAGAAATTCATGGCGGTCATGTCTAATATTGGCGTGACTGCCATAAATTTCGGGCTTAGGGCCAGCTGATAATACAAAGCTGGCCCTAACCTCTATTACCCAGCGTGCCACCGCCACCAGGGCCGCTGGAAGAGCGGGGTTCAGCGCCAGAGGATGGCGCTTCAATGAACGTGCCATCTTCTGGGGTGGCTGCGGGCTGCAATTTGCAGCGGGGGGTGCTCAGAAAGCTTGGGCATCCCTGCGCTGCGGATTCCAGCCCCCAGCTGCTTAGCTGTACCTGGCTAGACATAGAAATTGCGCGGAGCCCCACGCATTTTTTTGACTCCGACTCCAAGACGACTCAGACTCCGAGACGACTCCAACTCCGACTCGGACTCGACTCCGAGACGACTCCGAGACGACTCCGACTCCGAGACGACTCCGACTCCGAGACGACTCCGACTCCGAGACGACTCCGACTCCAACTCCGAGACGACTCCGACTCCGAGACGACTCCGACTCCGAGACGACTCCGACTCCGACTCCGACTCCGAGACGACTCCTAAACGACTCCGAGACGACTCCGACTCCGAGACGACTTCGACTCCGAGACGACTCCGACTCCGACTCGACTCCGAGACGACTCCGACTCCGAGACGACTCCGACTCTGACTCCGAGACGACTCCGACTCCGAGACGACTCCGACTCCGGGACGACTCCGACTCCGACTCCGAGACGACTCCGACTCCGAGACGACTCCGACTCCGAGACGACTCCGACTCCGAGACGACTCCGAGACGACTCCGACTCCGAGATGACTCCGACTCCGAGACAACTCCGACTCCGACTCGACTCCGAGACGACTCCGACACGACTCCGACTCCGAGACGACTACGACTCCGAGACGACTCCGACTCCGAGACGACTACGACTCCGAGGCGAGTACGACTCTGAGGCGACTACGACTCTGAGGCGACTCCGATTCTGAGACTCCGACTCCGAGACGACTCCGACTCTGAGGCGACTCCGACTCTGAGACTCCAACTCTGAGACTCTGACTCTGACTCTGAGACTCTGAGACTCTGACTCTGAAATTCATTAAATAATAAAAAAAATGCGTGGGGCTCCGCGCAATTTCTATGTCTAGCCAGGTACAGCTAAGCAGCTGGGGGCTGGAATCCGCAGCGCTGGGATGCCCAAGCTTTCTGAGCACCCCCCGCTGCAAATTGCAGCCCACAGCCGCCCCAGAAGATGGCACGTTCATTGAAGCGCCATCCTCTGGCGCTGAACCCCGCTCTTCCAGTGGCCCTGGTGGCAGTGGCACGCTGGGTAATAAAGGGGTTAATACCAGCTTTGTTATACAAGCTGGTATTAAGCCCGAGATTCTTAATGTCAGGCCACGTTTGACCCAGCCACTAAGAATCTCCAATAAAGGGTTAAAAAACACAACACAGAGAAAAATTTTTATTTGAAATAAAAAAAAAAGCCATTAGGGACTCCATCTTTAATTAAAAAAATCCTCTTCTGTCCGACGTAGTCCAAAACGCGATGTCCTCTCTGCTACATCCCCTGTGCATAAATATAGATGTCTATGCACAGGGAATGAGCAGACTGAGAACAATCTCAGCACTGCTACATCATCTCTGTGAGCAGGCGGGCTCTAGGACCCTGGAGCTGCACAGAGAAGACAGCTGGACTCGGCTCGCAAAGAAACAGCAGTTACTTTGCGAGTTTCCCTGCTATCACTGGCACAGTAGCCAGTGATTACTCGCACGAGTCTAATGCAAACAATGGCAATCCGAGTTTTGTCAGCGTTTCTGACAAAACTAGGATTGATATTGATTTGCATTGGACTCGTGCGAGTAATCACTGGGAAACTCGCAGAGTACCGAGTCCTGCGAGTCCCTTACTACTCGCCGAGTAACGAGTCCTAGCGAGTAGATTCGCCCATCCCTAATGAGAATACCTTGAAGACTGGTTATCGGGCTTATATGTAATGCATTACATTAATTAAAATTCTCATTTTGCTTATATATATCCTTAGCAGTTTTTGCAATTTTCCTCATCCAAATTTACATTAGCTTTATACACTTAGCCATTACGCTATATCTTATACTTGTATCTTGTAGTGTGTAGTGTGCAGCGGACTATATGTATATTAGCACTTGAGAGGGCAGACGGTAGTAGGCCCACCCCACTAGCCCACATTCTAGCACGGTGAGCGAATTGTGCTTCATGTTCATGTGGCGGTTCATACATGAAGTACTCAAGCTATTGAGTTTTTGGCCTCTACTCAGAGATTGGTGACAAATCTTGCAGATGACATGAGTTGGGAGATCCTTGGCGATGTCAAAAAAGGCCCAGGCTAGGCAAGGCTTAGAGCTCATGCGAGCTGCAGAGCCAGCACGACTTCTGCTCAGAGGTAGAGTTGTGGCTGCGGATGCAGTTGTTGGCGTGCTTCCAGTACTACGTCTATGTCCAGGAAGGCGCAACCTAACCTCGTTGTCAGTAGCATCCTCCTCCACCTCCTGTGCTGACCTCATCGACTGGCTGAGTGTGGGTTGACAGTAAGTGGGATCTCCAACCTCATCATCATCCTCTGTATTCTCAAACTCCTCGTCCTCCTCAGAGACAACCTCTTCCTGCCTTGACCGATAACTTAATTTGTTAATCAAATCCGGTAACTGAGTCTCATCAGCATCATCCTCCTTGTGTCCACCAGCAGTATGCACTGTTAGGGAATGAGGGTCTGCATAAAGGTCAGAAGCTTCTTCATCTTGGCCTGGGTCTGACTCACAAAGCTTCTGGGCATCAGGGCAGATCATTAACTCGTCTGGACTCACTGCAGCTTTGGTACAGACCTCTGATTCCCAGGCTATTTTCTGACTGAACAGCTCTGCAGACTCAAACATGTCTGTAACCCCAGACAGAGAAGGGCGGCTGGATACTTGGGAGCTTGGAGGAATCAAGTGTGATTGGTCTGACACCTCAGTTGACTGGAGGGTTTGTGATGTAGAAGTTGAGGTGGAGCAGAGGCCACTTGATGGAGCACTTGAGAACCGTTCAAGCACCTGCTGTTTTTGTGCCTCACTTCCAAGTGATATCGATGGTCGTGTCCGTAAGAAAGGGATTATATCCGATTGGCCACAGAAAGAAGTAGACATCTTACTTTGGCTGGAAGATTGTCTTTTTTCAGGAGATGTTAATGTAGCTTTAGCATCTAAGGAAGTACACTGGCGGTGTAGCTTTTCACAAGTGGGCTGCACTACTGTGTAAATCACACTGCTACTAGTCCGAACAAATTGCTGAGACTAGCAGCAGCAAAAAATGCCTACTTAAGACAGGTGGTGTAGCTTTCTTAACAGCAGTGCTACAATACCTGCCCTAAAGGACTCTCAGAGAAAGATGTGGCTAGATGCTGTGAAAAAGACTTGTACAGCACTCTGGCACACACCTGCCTGGCAAAAACTAATAGGGACTGCTCTAACCTAGCCCAAAGGGCTGTAATGAAAACTAGTCCCTGCTTCTATGGAGTAGATCTGAAAAAGGGCTGTTACAGACCTAGTCCCCAGTCTCTACTCCCTACTCCTATGATGCAACTCTTGCAAGAGCTGATTCTGCTAAAATGCGCACCCTCCACCCAGCCCCTACTCCCTATACCTATCTATCTAACTATGTATTAGCTCTGTAGCTGAATGGGATAGTAGAATTGTGAGTTTTGACTGTATGGCGCCAATAGCAGCAGCAGTGCCGTCTGGCACACAGCTACAGCAATGAGCAAATGGTGGCGATGAAGAAAATGGTCGGGTCTTATAGGGCAAGGACATGCGACATACACAGCCAATGATGCCTGACCTTGCTTGTGCAAAACATGCCCTTTACTGTGTTTCACTGTGATTGGCTCAAAGCCTGCACTGCCCCACTCTACAGGCGGTCTGGCAAAAAAAAAAAAAGAGCTCCATCACTTCAGCAGCACTGATCTGAACCCCTTCCCTCCCGCACACTATACACTGAAAATGGATATTAAGATTGAAGATCAGTATTAGTGTGAAAGGCCAGGTATGCTTTTGGTGACCGAAGCGTTATCGAACATGACCTCGAACTGCCGAATTTGAAGCTAATTGTTCTAATTTGACGAATGACTCGAACACCGCCCAAAACTGGTCGAATTTGAGATTGGCGAACATTTCTAATCGAACATCGCTCATCTCTAATCTGCAGGACCTGCGGGTATGGTTCTGACAGGAACTGGCCATGTGACTCAGCCTGAGAGTAACATGGCCAGGTCCTGTCAGTACCATACCTGCAGGTCCTGCCAGTTCCCAGAATGGACAAATGGACACATTTCAAGTTTGAACTGCACTGCACTTCTTGACGTCACTGCACCTCACACACTCTGTCTGACAGTACCAGGGAGATATACCCACTACATCTCATATGACAATATTGCTGCTCTCACGAGACAGCTTGTGTTACAAACACTGACACCACTAAGGTTATCTCAGGTCACACAGCGGAATTCCCTGCTTCGTGATACCCACTGTTTAACCTGAGACAACCTTAATGAAGTCAGGGTTTGTGTCACAGCTGGGAGTCATGCAGTGCCCGCTGTCCCACCATATTGGGGATGCAGTCATTAATCTTGCCCCAAATATGCTTAAACTATTCAGGATTTTTTTGGGTTTCTTTTCTTTTTTCAAATTTTTTTACATGCTTTTTTTGTTGGGTGTAATCAGAGACTTTAAATAATAGATTTTAATTTTAAAAAATGGGGAAATAGGACTGTATTGGTGAGTTAACAAGATGCTTGGGGAAGAAAAGTGTACTACAGTCCGCGCTGCCAGGATCACTCACTTCAATAAATGCATGAGCTGAAGTTGTTCAATCAAATCCTTCTTTATTCTCCTACGCGTTTCAGTGCCCTCCTGGGATCCCTGATGAAGGTGCCAGGAGGGCACTGAAACGCGTAGGAGAATAAAGAAGGATTTGATTGAACAACTTCTGCTGGTGCATTTATTGAAGTGAGTGATCCTGGCAGCGCGGACTGTAGTACACTTTTCTTCCCCAAGCATCTTGTTGCATCTCCACGTGAGTGTGGCCAGTGGAAGTCCAGCAGCAGCCATCAGGATATTATCAACAAGCCTTCAAACCAGTTGTGGGTCTCACAACTGGACCAGGTGAGTGGATCTGATTTCTCACCATTACACCTATTAGTGTCTAGTGATAAGGGCACTATTGTGCCTCTTGTCCCCCCCACCCTTCTCTTTTTTTGTATTGGTGAGTTAATTTTCAAATAAAATATTTATTGATGTGGTTATTTGTGTCCTTACTGACTTGGCTAGTAATATCAGGTATCTGATTGATGCTTCAACATTACTTACCTCTGGGCATTATGTTATCTGACATTACCCAGGAGAAACCATACAAATTGGCTATACAAATCCCATATAGGAACACCTGACCTGAATGGGCTAGATCTTGACTCTTGAATCTGGATTATTATTGGCTCTTTCCTATTTCTTATATGGTGGTATTGGTCTCAAGCATTGACTTCTTATTGCAAACCAAGTCATATAACCCCCTCATCAAGGTTGCACTCCGTCAGCGACATTGTGATCAAGACCACTAGCTGGCCAAAACATCTATCTAGTCGCTTCACTCATCTGTTGTATAAATAAACTTTCACCTAAAGCAACTCTTCAAGCATACCTGTGCAGTGATTTAATTTTACATTACCCAGCTGGCATCAACTCAAAATACCATTATTCTGTTTGCCAATGCACCAAAGCAGTGAGAGAGCTAGGGCTAAGCACCAGGAGTGGAGCATGTAATGGAGGCGCAACTCCTGTGGCGCGTGCTACCTGCTAATCTTTTTTTAAGATTATAAGATTGTAAATACAGGTGCATCTCAATGAATTGGAATATCAACAAAAAGTTTATTTTTTTCAGTACTTCAATACAAAAAGTGAAACACATTTATTATATAGAGTCATTACAAACAGACTGACCTATTTCAAGTGTTTAGTTCTGTTAATGTTAATGATTATGGATTACAGCCAATGAAAACCTAAAGGTTATTATCTCAGAAAATTAAAATAGGAACGATGAAGGGTTAAAAACTGCGCTTCTTTATTCCATGAGACATTAAAGAGTGAATATAATATTGATTTATTAGGCAAAGCATTTGATGGCTTCCTGAAACACCCTGAAACAGGGCAATATGATATTGATTTGTCCTGAAGAAGGGATCAGTGAGCCCTGAAACACGTTGACCTATATATCAATATTATATTCACGCAATGATGTCTCATGGAATACGGCAGCATAGTTTTAAACCCTTTATCCTCCTTATCCCCTACTCCATATGCACCACGCTGGGGACTGCAGCAGCCATGATAAGCTTTTATAGTGGTTGTGAATATCTTTAACAATGGTAAGGAAATACTGGAAGTTGTCATTAACAGTAATCCTCAGACTGTGCACCATAGTGAAAACACAGTACTGAAAAGATGCAGGAAAAATCACAAATAAATATTTACATCCAGGTAACTTATAGATGACTTTCCCTGATTACAAAATAAGGACAACCACTGCACACTGAACACTGAGAAAAAACAGGATCTAGCGTACTGGCTAAAGTAATGAAAGGCAAAGCAAATACATAAAGCTAATACAAATGTGTATGAGGAAAAAGGACATATCAAAAACTGCTTAGGAACATTGAAAACAAGTAAAACTTAGCTGATGCATTGGTCAATTCATGAGAGCCCGATAACCAACGTCAAGGTGTTCTCTTTTATCGCATCTTTAATCTAATGCCTCCATTTATATCCGTTTGTGATATAAATCTGCATGTGTGGGTGTACTTATGCCTGTAAGTTAGTGATGGGCGAGTCCTAAATTACTCAGAATCGCTTGACTCTAGCGAGTCCGAGCCCGGGACTCGCTACTCGTTGTGAGTCTAGCGAGTCCAATGTTAATAAATGGGGAAGCGAGTAATAGCGAGTAATGTGCGATTTAAAAATCACAGATGTGTCTCGGAAAGCGCTCGCATTGCTGTGTTGGAAACCCCACTCGCAACTGTATTTTGCTGCTGTCTCCGAGGCCAAACTCGCATGTGTTTGTCTTATTTGGCGCCGATGAGGCGAGGCAAGCGATTTTCTCCAGCACACCCCATGCTTTTAGCAAACAGGAAATAAGCAGACTCGAGCTGCCAGACGCGCACACACACAGAGCAAGCATGGCCCATGTCAACACCCTGCAGTTGATTGACCTGGTGGAGGCTCGGCCCCTGCTTTGGCTGCCCACTGACCCTGCCTATGGGGATAACATCCAGCGGACTACAGCCTGGAGGGAGGTCGTTCAAGTCATGTTCCCTGCATTCCATCGCAGTGGCCAGGATGCACAGAGCAGTATGGGTGAGTTAAATGTGTTCACACGTTATATTGCATTTACCGTATATACTCGTGTATAAGCCGACCCGTGTATAAGCCGACCCCCCTACTTTTGCCCCAAAAAACTGGGAAAACATATTGACCGCCATCCTGGTATACAGCGGCTATCACTGGTAGACAGCCCCCCAGCAGAGTATACAGCTCCACCTGCTGAGTATACAGGCCCCCCAAGTGGGTATACATGCCCCCCATATTAGGGTATACAGCCCCCCGTGGGTATACAGGCCCCCCAGCAGTGGGTATACAGGGCCCCCAGTGGGTATACAGGGCCCCCAGTGGGTATACAGGGCCCCCAGTGGGTATACAGGCCCCCCAGCAGTGGGTATACAGGCCCCCCAGCAGTGGGTATACAGAGCCCCCGTGGGTATACAGGGCCCCCATAGTAGGGTATACAGTGCCCTCAATGTGTTATCATGCGCCATCGCATGGTTGCCTATATTTGGATGGGGTCACAATAGTACACTTAGTTTAAGGGCTGGTCCTCCTGGCTCTGAAGGCAAGGGGGTTGGGTGTATAGAAATACCACTAATGAGCGGAGTCTGGTGCCCGCACTATTACATTCTCTATGCGTTGACATGTGCCCTGCCTCATTTGTGATTATGGCCACGTGAGCTCAATGTCCGTAATGCTGTGGATGATGTTCCACACTGTCGTGTTACTGTGCTTTGTATACACATTACACACACAACATGAATAAAAGGTTATTGTTGATTTGTACACATACTTTTAGTGTTTCAAATGTTACAGAGGTCTAAACCCCGTTTGAAATCATTTCACAGTTGACCTGCTTATCAAACGGTGGAGGAGCTGTCAGGATCAGCACAAAAGGCAACACCATAAGATGTCGGAGGGGGGACCGGAAGCTGATCCAGGGCCGATATATCGCCACTATGACCGGTTGTCCTTCCTTGAACCGGTGGTCCATATGCCAAGGTATGTGTCTGCTGCACTGTTGTGTACTATTATTGTTATTATTATTTATTTATATAGCGCCATTAGGTTCCATGGCACTTTACATGAGGATAAGGGTTAACGACAAAAAACAGTACATGAAGACAATCAGGTCATACAGGTACAAGAGGAGAGGACCCTGTCCACGAGGGCACAGTCTACGTATGAAGCTCTATAATGAGTGTGGTGGTTTACATACCCACACTGGGGTTTGTTTCTGCCATGGTGCAACAGAATTCTATTACCTTTGGCAATGATCCAGGACATACACATTTATAGCCACATTGTGATGTTGGGACAAATAAGCAATGTTCTACAGGGTGGGCAGACACAATGTTCCGTGACCTCACAATTAGCTATTATTGTTGGCATGTTTGTGGAACAAAGCCATGTTCTTCCCTGCAATGGCCTCTAAGGTGTGTGGCCTTGTCTGGTTTGCCTGTCATAAGCCTCATTTGTATCAGTTCCTAATGGCCTCGACTTGCATAAGGGCCACATACATCCCTACACGTTTAGTTGTGGGTGTTTTTTTTTCGGCAAAATAACATTGCAATGATATACCCCTTTTGCACTAAACTGTTTGTACACCATCCCAGATTGTTGACACAGTCAGACACATTTGAGGACATACCCTGTATCACTACAAATAAGTGTGGGTGAGTTTTCCCATGGGTATATTTGGGCCTGCAAGGTTATGGTGTAGATATTAGGGCCCACATGTGAATTTTATTTTTTTGTCGTTAACTGATGGCCACATTATGAATCCTATGGAAAACATAGTGTATTAATGCTGTATAAAATCAAACTAAAGGGGCCATATTTTAAGGGCAACAGGCTTTTATGTCCAAGGTCCTTTAGGAAACCCGAGGTTTGCCCTTGCTGCTCCCGGTTTTTTGTTCGGCCCCGTTGGAATAACTGTAAAACTGTCCATCAGTGCATACCACCTTGTTTGGCACCAACGATGTGTGACCTGCTTCTCAAAAACAACCCCATACTCTATGTCCATTACAGTCGTTTCCAAAGCCAAGCCATCTGTTTGGTGTGTTTTATTTACCAAGACATTCCTGATTACCATACATGGCAGCAAAAAGGAGTGTAGGCCACTAAAGCCGAATGATCATGTGTCACCTATGCTGCATGACTCCATTTCCTGTCTTGCTCATCTGCCCTATAGATCTGGGTTATGTGCATTGAGACCAAGGCCGCCCACACTGCGTCTTTTTGTGTCCATCTGATGGCAAACAACCCTGAAGAATATGTTTGCCTCACAGTGTCAGGCTATAGCTTTGTCCACATAAAGTTTCAACAAAAAGGTCAAAGCAATAGTTTTGGCCACTAATATGTCTTCAAGTGCCTAAATAGCTGTCCTGCCTAAGGCAGGGCACAGTGTAATAGTGCAGACAAATTTTAAAATTTCTAATGTAATGGCAAAAAATCGAGGACCAACACTACCCACACATAGAATATTGGTTGAGGCATGAGCCAAAATGTCCTTAATGTATTTGCTGCAATTCCATCTTAAGGCCAACAATGAAAAGACACATAATACACAGATACACTGAGTCAAAAAAGCGTGCACATTTTATGTTTGGCCTATGGTTTTGTTTCCAAACGCAACCCATTCACCAAATTGTTTTTGTATTTACCCACAGAGCTGCTCACTACCACAGGCGGCGTGGTAACCCGCCAGCACAGCTGCCTGAAGAGGCGAGGGAGGCCCCTGAACCACCACCATTTGGAGTGGAGGAGGAAGAAGTACCACCACCACCACCACCACCTTTGGGGCATGGCCGGCCACAGGAAGAAGAGGAGGATGAAGGGCCACACCAACGGTCTCCCCACCAAAACCAACCTCTGGCCATCCAGCTTCGTCCACTGCCGACTGCCAGCAGTGAGGGGAGTCACCAGAACCCCAGCAGCCATGTTCTGATCCCGGGGGCACCAAATGACCACCTTGGACAATGTGATGCTGACTTTGCCCGCAGTCTCATACCTTTTCTGGCTCTCATTCCATTGGAGAGACGACCGCGGGCAAGGTCAGAAATCCACATTGTCCTTGATGCCTGTCGGCCCCCAAACCACCCTGGCCAGGTATTTAATTATTTGGAGGGGTGGCAGCAGTCGAGTGCAAACAGGCTAGACAGGCACACACCCCGGGACAGCTATGTGCCGACCCAGAGGCCTATCCAACATTTCTGGCCAACCAACATGGACCTCCCAACCCAAGGCCATTTAGAGACACCGACCCAGGTGACCCACCCTACAGGGTTACAAGCAGTGGGGGAGGCTATCCATGGGTCCCTGGACCTCCTCCAGGACCAGGGTGATGGTGGCCCGGTAGAGGCTACCCCACACAATCGCCCCACCTACCACCAGCTGTAGGGTCAACTTTTTTGTTTTTTTGTTTTTTTTTGTTATCAAAATAGTGCATTGCACTATTTCTATTTTTTTTTTTTCTGTTTTATTTGTTTTTTGTTTCTGCGTTTCTGAGCTTTCGAAAAGCTGACATCTTTGCCATTAATTCGTGATAATACACATTTTGAAAAAACTGCCTTGTGTCTGTCTTTTTTCAGGGAATGGATGTGTAGGTTGTTTTGTGGGTGGGCTTAAAGTCATCATCATTAGCAAGTACTTTACAGCCCGCATGGCGCATGAAGGCACCTTGGTTAGTATGTGTAAAATCATGACTCCACACATACAAATGTTGCTGACAAATAAATAGTGCCTGTGTTTGGGGGGGGTTACTTAATGACTCGCTATGGCAACAACACTAGGAACACAGATGCGAGAGGCTGGGACGTCTACTTGCAACACAGAGCGTCTACGCGTTATCTCCGTAGCGTACAGTGGGACCTTTCGCCAGGCTCCATCAGGATCATACTGTAGTACAAGCAACTTCCACGATGCAGGCATAGGCTTGTTGCCTCAAAAAAATTAGCTCAAAGGGCTTAATAAACTCTTTTTAGAAATAGAGGAGGGCGCGTGGCCCATACTATATTCTTGCTTGTCCTGAGAGCATAGTACAAGCAACGTCCACGATGCAGGCATAGGCTTGTTGCCTCAAAAAATTAGCCCAAGGGGCTTAATAAACTCTTTTTAGATATAGAGGAGGGCACGTGGCCCATATTATATTCTTGCTTGTCCTGAGAGCATAGTACAAGCAACGTCCACAATGCAGGCATAAGCTTGTTGCCTCAAAAAATTAGCTCAAAGGGCTTAATAAACTCTTTTTAGAAATACAGGAGGGCGCGTGGCCCATACTATATTCTTGCTTGTCCTGAGAGCATAGTACAAGCAATGTCCACGATGCAGGCATAGGCTTGTTGCCTTTAAAAAATTAGCTCAAAGGGTTTAATAAACTCTTTTTAGAAATAGAGGATGGCGCGTGGCCCATACTATATTCTTGCTTGTCCTGAGAGCATAGTACAAGCAACGTCCACGATGCAGGCATAGGCTTGTTGCCTCAAAAAATTAGCTCAAAGGGCTTAATAAAGTCTTTTTAGAAATAGAGGAGGGCGCGTGGCCCATACTATATTCTTGCTTGTCCTGAGAGCATAGTACAAGCAACGTCCACGATGCAGGCATAGGCTTGTTGCCTCGAAAAATTAGCCCAAGGGGCTGTATTGTATTTTTAAAAAAATAAATAAATGAAAAATGCTCACAAGCGAATGCACTTGTAAAGTAAAATGATTTTTACTGATTGCGTATTTTTGTTAGCATGCAGCAAATGTTGCAGGAACATGATCACATCGTCTGAGCTGAGGGAGATGCCGATACTTCCTGTCTTAAAAGGGCATAAAGTTAAAAGCGCAATATTCCAATCCTATTAATTATGATTAGGTTACTCTACATTTGGGTACTGTCGTCTGGGGGGCTTACGAACTGCGATGTTATCCAGTCCTTGTTGAACTTAATGAGAGTCAGCCTGGCGGCATTTTCAGTAGTAAACCGTGACCTTCTATCAGTGACTATACCCCCAGCGGCACTGAAAACACGCTCTGATGTCACACTAGCAGCTGGGCAGGCCAGCACCTCCAAGGCATACAAAGCGAGCTCTGTCCAAGTGTGAAGCTTGGAAACCCAGTAATTAAAGGGTACAGAAGGGTCGGTTAGGAGGCTGGTACTGTCATTGACATACTCGTTCACCATGTTGGAAAATTGTTGTCTCCTAGTCAAGGTGACCGTAGGCATGATCCGTTGTTGATCGGAAGGTTTGTTGAACATCGCCCAGTTGGTGGACATCTTACCCCCACCTCTTCTTGACATTGATGACGTTTGTGTCCCAACCAAAGGCTGCTGTTGCAAAGAGCTAGTTCTTCGAGGTATAGCGGAGTCAGACGGTGATATGGACATCAAATTGTCAACAACAACACTCTTGAAAAAATCCATCGTTAAGCCCCTCGGTGACTGCAACAGCAGCGACGGAAATTTGTCTTTGTATCTGGGGTCCAAAAAGGTTGACAACCAGTAGAGATTGCTGGCATATATGTGAATGACGCGTGGATCTTGGGAGAGACATTGAGACATTACGTCAGCCATGTGTGCTAAGCTGCAAAGACTCATCTCCTCGGTTACAACAGAATGAGGATCACTACGCATCATGGCCTCTAAATCGGTCTCCGCCTCCTCCTCTTCAGCCCACCCATGCTGTACCGACATAAACGTAGGGTTGGGAGTACCATCAGGGTTCACATCAGTACCACAGAAAAATGAATCTTCTTCATCATCACCCTCATCACCTTCTTCTTCCAGACCCAATATAGCCTGCTGATATTGGCTTGGCTGGCTAGGATCAGCGATGTTAAATTCTGGTTCCATAGCCATCCGCTGGGCCCTCAAAGATTCTGTTTCAGATTCAGGAGCGATTCTTTAAGCAAACAGAGCATGGGGATGGTGAGACTGATAATGGACTGATCACCGCTGACAAGTTTGGTGCAGTATTCAAAGTTCTCCAGCAACTCGCAAAGATCAGCGATCCAGACCCACTCGAAAGTACTAATGTGTCTTGTCTGACTTCCGTGGTGACGGGCATGTTGCAGCTGATATTCCGCTATTGCCCTCTGCTGCTCATTAAACCTTGCCAACATATGGAATGTTGAGTTCCATCGCGTGGGCATGTCGCAAATTAGCCGGTGTTTAGGCAAATTTTATTTGTTTTGAAGGGCTGAAAGACTGCCAACTGCTGTGTACGAATGTCTAAAATGGGGCGCAAATTCGCCTCACCTTCTCGAGTAGGTCAGATAACTCGGGGTAAATTTTCAGGAATTTCTGAACTATTAGGTTCAGCACGTGAGCCAGGCAAGGCACGTGAACAAGGTTACCGTGCTTTAGTGCCGCCACAAGGTTTCGTCCATTATCGCTGACAACAAGACCTGGTTGTAGTTGCAGTGGGGCCAGCCACTCATCAGTCTGTTGCTTAAGACCTTTCCACAGCTCAGTTGCAGTGTGAGGTGTGTCACCTAGACAGATAAGCTTAGGAAGAGCCTGTTGTCGCCTTGTTGAAGCACTACTGCAAAGCTCCCAACTTGGACGTGATGGTGCGGGCAGCTCAGCAGTGGACAAGGAAGTTTCAGAGGCAGATTGTGTACTGGACATATATGATGAGGCAGCCACCCGGAATGATGTTGTGCCCGCTATTCGTGGAGTTGGTAGTATCTCAGATGGTCCACTTTGAGAAGTTGGGACACTGTCCATCAGGTTGATGCAGTGAGCTATTACTGAGATGTATCTGCCCTGTCCACAACTACTTGTCCACGTGTCTGTTGTTAAATGGACTTTGGCGGTAACAGCATTTGTTAGTGCACGCTTTAAGTTGTTAACAACGTGCTGGTGTAACGCGGGGACGGCACTACGTGAAAAGAAGTAGCGTCTGGGTACAGAGTATCGTGGTGCTGCCACAGCCAACAACTCCCGAAAAGACTCTGTACCCACAAGCCTAAACGGCAGCATTTCCACAGCTAACAAATTTGCGCAGTTACTTTTTGGGAAAATGGGTGTGTCGATTGGTACTTCCGCTGCCTTTCATACAGCTGTGGCACAGACAACTGGACGTTTGGCGCACACCGACCAGTGGCTTGACTACTGTCATGTCTCTCTTGTAGCGCAGCTTGGGAGGAGTACGTTTGAGCAGGAGCTGATGCCTGAACACTAGCTGGTGAAGGATGGATCTGAGGTGGCCTGGAAGTGTTGGATCAGAAGGCACTGATTGTGAACCCTGATGGGCCGACCACTGAATTGGGTGCTTAACAGACATATGCTTACGCATGCTGCTGGTGCTCATGTTTCCTTTTCCCAGGCCTCTGCTTAGCCTTGCATGGCCGATGTTACAGATAACCATATTTGGTACAGATGTGGCATCCTTAAAAAATTGCCACACAATGGCTTTTCGTCCTTTATGTTTAATTGGAGGCAGAGGAGGATGACTCTGTACAACACCAACTGTTGACACAGTTTGTGCAACAGTTGGTACACTTTGTGCAACAGTTGACACAATTTGGGCAACTGTTGTCACAGTTTGTGTTCTGGAGAAAGGAGTAAGCCTTGGTGCTTTTGGCGATGGTACATTGCCACTTTCCTCCTCCTGGCTGCTCTGTTGGCTATGCATGCCAAGAGTCCAGGTAGGATCTGTGGTCCCATCATCCACGCCTTCCTCTTCAAAGTCTTCTGGATAACGTGACTGAGCAGGCTGGCCAGATGAGATGTGTGTCTCATCATCCTCATCATCATCCACCTCCTGAGATGCTGTATGCCTTTGCTGAAAGTGGCTTTCTTCAGTACGAGGTGCTTCAAAACTTTGGCCATGAATAGACATTACGTCTTCTTGAAGTATCTCGTCAGGCAGTGACAAAGAAAGGCCAGATGCAATCGAGGGCTGATAACAACCAAATAAATCATCGGAGTGACCAAGGTCGCACTCTAAGTTTTCCTCTGGCTGTCGATAGGTTGAGGAAATAGGAAGACTTTGAGGATTGGATGGCCCTGCATTGTCTGTAGCGACACTAGACTGTGTTGGCAAGGACAATTGTGTACAGCAAGAACCAGTGGTCGAGGTGTTATCAGCCATCCAAGATGTTATCTGGTCATGCTCTTCCGGACTCAAGACACGTTTTTGTTGAGTACTGGGAATTTTAGACGGGAGAAAGAGAGATCTATCAATCCTCGTCTGTCTACCTGTACCAGTGCCTTCTTGGGCACGACTGCTACGGCCACGACCTCGTCCCCGTCCCTTTGCAACCTCTTTTTTGTGAAATTGTGGTTTTTGTGACATTGTTGACAAATGCACAGTCACCGAGATGAAGTTAGGTGTTGCTGTAGGCGTCACCTGCTGGCGGGTTAAGTGTGTGCTAACACTTGTCAGTGAAGCAGCACACTAGTCCCTGAAAAAATTATTAAGTGCGCACAGCCACCGAGATGGAGTTAGGTGTTGCTGTAGGCGTCACCTGCTGGCGGGTTAAGTGTGTGCTAACACTTGTCAGTGAAGCAGCACACTAGTCCCTGAAAAAATTATTAAGTGCGCACAGCCACCGAGATGGAGTTAGGTGTTGCTGTAGGCGTCACCTGCTGGCGGGTTAAGTGTGTGCTAACACTTGTCAGTGAAGCAGCACACTAGTCCCTGAAAAAATTATTAAGTGCGCACAGCCACCGAGATGGAGTTAGGTGTTGCTGTAGGCATCACCTCCTGGCGGGTTAAGTGTGTGTTCACTTGTCAGTGAAGCAGCACACTAGTCCCTGAAAAAATTATTAAGTGCGCACAGCCACCGAGATGGAGTTAGGTGTTGCTGAAGGTGTCACCTGCTGGCGGATTAAGTGTGTGCTAACACTTGTCAGTGAAGAAGCACACTAGTCCCTGAAAAAATTATTAAGTGCGCACAGCCACCGAGATGGAGTTAGGTGTTGCTGTAGGCGTCACCTGCTGGCGGGTTAAGTGTGTGCTAACACTTGTCAGTGAAGCAGCACACTAGTCCCTGAAAAAATTATTAAGTGCGCACAAGTAGTCGCACAAGTAGGTGGCGTACGTGCTATTTGCAGGTAGAGCAGCAACGCACTGATCTGCCACAGACAAAATAAAGCTGAAGGGGTTTTTATGACCCAAAATCTATCAGGTGCAAAAAAATTGGAAATAGTACCTCAGCTAAGCCTCTGACTTTAGCTATTAGGACAGCTGAGTGAGTAAGCTAAGCTATGAGGTCGGTCCTGTGAGCACTGTAAGGCTGCACCTCCCTGCTTGCCTGCCTGCCTACAGTCCTCTACACAGTACTCCTCTGTCCTCCTGGTAGCTCTCACAAGAGCTGTTTGGGTTAAATATAAGAAAAAAAACAAGATAATTGTTGCGCCACACTGTGCAAATTAGCCGAAGCAAGGGGTTATATTAATATTTCACTCACCTTTTCTAGTTGCGCCCCCTGCACAACTAGGTTAATGATTTGCGGTGAGATTTAACAGCAGGCTTAAATCCGTTGCTACGTGTAGAGAAGCCTTTCCTTATGGAACTATAACGTCTCTCCCAGAGATCTCGATTCCAAAAAGGGCAGATTCTCTGTGCTGACCAAGTCCAGTCCCAGAGCTGCTCTCAACCCACACTCCCCAAAGGGAGGAATTGAGCACGATATGAGGTAAAAAAGATATGAATAATGAGCGCTAGGGACAGAATCAGGCACTGGGCTCTTATCAATTATTACCTTTCAAATTTATTGTGAACAGTAGAAGTTATGGGTCTCCTCGCCACAACATGTTTCGACACTGAAGGTGTCTTTCTCAAGTGGATGTCAGACCCATAGTAAAATTCCCCTTTTATTCTCAACCCCCACTAATCACTAATGAAAAAGAGGTGTGCTACACACTCTTATCTGCAAATTCAACTACTTAAAAGCATATACATACATTATATCTACCAGAACATGAAAACATACACATACCATATCTATTATATGCAGCAATGTATAAAATTACAAACAAACTATTAAAAACTATAAAAAATTTTAAAAATATATTAAAAATATAAAAATTATAAAAAATATATGCTGATGCAGCTAGATTTCCTTCAAAAATTATTCTCTAAAGCGAGATTTAACCCTTCACGGAATAATGTGCCCATCTTAAAAATCCAAAACGATTCTTTCCTATTAAGTTTATTAACCCTATCCTCAGTCTCATCCTGAACATGATCAATTATAGTCAGTTGCAAGCTGGAAGGATCTCTATTATGTGTCTGTGCGTAGTGTCTAGACACACTATGCTTAAGAAACCCATTTTTAATGTTAAAACGATGTGTATTGAGTCTTTTTTGCATACTTTGCGTTGTTCTACCAATATATTGGTATCGGCACGGACATTCTAGCATGTATATAATAAATTGGGAACGACAATCAAATCTTTCTTTAATACAAAAAGATTCCTTTGTTGTATTAGAAATAAAGGTTTTACGACCGTGCACTATAATTTTACAACATTTGCATTTTGATGACTCGCATTTATAGCATCCTTTTTCTTTATTGTAATTTCCATATTTTGTTGTTATTTGTGGGTGCCTTAATCTACTTGGAGCCACTATATTCTGTAGATTTCTACATCTCCTAAAAATTATTTTTGGATCTTTTGAAATAATATTTGAGAGAATCGGGTCACCTTGCAATATAAACCAATATTTCCTTAATAATATGTAAATATTTTGATATGATTTGTTATAAGTGGTAATCAGGTTGCAACTATAATTCCCCATATTTTTTTGTTGTTGATCATTATTTTTATTTTTAATGATGCTATTTTCCTCCAATTTTCTTATAAAACTGCTTTGATTATATTTCTTGCATTTTTTAAAAGCATCTGACAATAGCTGACTGGGATATCCTTTCTCTCTAAATCTCTTTTTCAACAGAATAGCCTCTTTTTTAAAGTCTTTATCATTCGTGCAATTCTTGTGTATTCTTAAATATTGGCCATAGGGAATGTTTCTAATCCAAACCGGTAAATGGCAGCTGTCAAATTTTAAATAACTATTGACGTCCACACTTTTAAAATGTGTGGACGTACTTAATTGACCTTTTGTATCTATATTTATCATAAGGTCAAGATATTGCACATTTGTTTCGGAGATATTCATGGTGAATTTCAATCCCCATGTATTTTCATTAAGATGTTGCGCAAATGTAAAGGCCTCTTCCTTAGTGCCTGTCCATACTATAACTAAATCGTCTATAAAACGTTTATAGAAATGGATATTTTGTATTCCCAATGGGGACTGCGCGATGAACCGAGACTCAAAAGCTCCCATGTATAACCCAGCATAACTTGGGGCGAATCTCGTGCCCATCGCGCAGCCCCTTATTTGTCTATAGAAGATTTTTTGAAATGTGAACACATTATTATTTAAAATAAATTCTATCCCTGATTTAATAAACTCTTTTTGGGGCTCCAAAATCTCAGGATCTTTTCATAGAAAATGCTCAATTATCTTAATTCCCAATCTGTGTGGTATGCTAGAATAGAGGGAATGTACATCCAAAGTTATTAAAAAAGCACCTGGTTTAGAAGGAATTTTCATAATCATACTAATCAGTTGCGATGAATCTCTTAAATATGACTCTAAATTTAGGTTAAATCTTTGCAAAAATAAATCAACATAATGTGATAAATTACTTGTCATAGAATTAACACCTGAGATTATAGCGCGCCCGGGTGGATCAATTTTATCTTTATGCACTTTTGGCAAAAAATAAAAATGTGGTGTTCTATACTTGAATATTGTAAAGTATAGAACACCACATTTTTATTTTTTGCCAAAAGTGCATAAAGATAAAATTGATCCACCCGGGCGCCCTATAATCTCAGGTGTTAATTCTATGACAAGTAATTTATCACATTATGTTGATTTATTTTTGCAAAGATTTAACCTAAATTTAGAGTTATATTTAAGAGATTCATCGCAACTGATTAGTATGATTATGAAAATTCCTTCTAAACCAGGTGCTTTTTTAATAACTTTGGATGTACATTCCCTCTATTCTAGCATACCACACAGATTGGGAATTAAGATAATTGAGCATTTTCTATGAAAAGATCCTGAGATTTTGGAGCCCCAAAAAGAGTTTATTAAATCAGGGATAGAATTTATTTTAAATAATAATGTGTTCACATTTCAAAAAATCTTCTATAGACAAATAAGGGGCTGCGCGATGGGCACGAGATTCGCCCCAAGTTATGCTGGGTTATACATGGGAGCTTTTGAGTCTCGGTTCATCGCGCAGTCCCCATTGGGAATACAAAATATCCATTTCTATAAACGTTTTATAGACGATTTAGTTATAGTATGGACAGGCACTAAGGAAGAGGCCTTTACATTTGCGCAACATCTTAATGAAAATACATGGGGATTGAAATTCACCATGAATATCTCCGAAACAAATGTGCAATATCTTGACCTTATGATAAATATAGATACAAAAGGTCAATTATGTACGTCCACACATTTTAAAAGTGTGGACGTCAATAGTTATTTAAAATTTGACAGCTGCCACTTACCGGTTTGGATTAGAAATATTCCTATGGCCAATATCTAAGGATACGCAAGAATTGCACGAATGATAAAGACTTTAAAAAAGAGGCTATTCTGTTGAAAAAGAGATTTAGTGAGAAAGGATATCCCAGTCAGCTATTGTCAGATGCTTTTAAAAAATGCAAGAAATATAATCAAAGCAGTTTTATAAGAAAATTGGAGGAAAATAGCATCATTAAAAATAAAAATAATGATCAACAACAAAAAAATATGGGGAATTATAGTTGCAACCTGATTACCACTTATAACCAATCATATCAAAATATTTACATATTATTAAGGAAATATTGGTTTATATTGCAAGGTGACCCGATTCTCTCAAATATTATTTCAAAAGATCCAAAAATAATTTTTAGGAGATGTAGAAATCTACAGAATATAGTGGCTCCAAGTAGATTAAGGCACTCAGAAATAACAACACAATATGGAAATTACAATAAAGAAAAAGGATGCTATAAATGCGAGTCATCAAAATGCAAATGTTGTATAATTATAGTGCACGGACGTAAAACCTTTATTTCTAATACAACAAAGGAATCTTGTTGTATTAAAGAAAGATTTGATTGTCATTCCCAATTTATTATATACATGCTAGAATGTCCGTGCCGATACCAATATATTGGTAGAACAACGCAAAGTATGCAAACAAGACTCAATACACATCGTTTTAACATTAAAAATGGGTTTCTTAAGCATAGTGTGTCTAGACACTACGCACAGACACATAATAGAGATCCTTCCAGCTTGCAACTGACTATAATTGA
The DNA here is from genome assembly GCA_033576535.1 of Allobates femoralis. Classification (NCBI taxonomy): domain Eukaryota; kingdom Metazoa; phylum Chordata; class Amphibia; order Anura; family Aromobatidae; genus Allobates; species Allobates femoralis. Next base: position 99,222 of record JARQOC010000165.1, on the reverse strand, counting down.
TCATGTTCAGGATGAGACTGATGATAGGGTTAATAAACTTAATAGGAAAGAATCGTTTTGGATTTTTAAGATGGGCACATTATTCCCTGAAGGGTTAAATCTTGCTTTAGAGAATAATTTTTGAAGGAAATCTAGCTGCATCAGCATATATTTTTTATAATTTTTATATTTTTAATATATTTTTAAAATATTTTATAGTTTTTAATAGTTTGTTTGTAATTTTATACATTGCTGCATATAATAGATATGGTATATGTATGTTTTCATGTTCTGGTAGATATAATGTATATATATGCTTTTAAGTAGTTGAATTTGCAGATAGGAGTGTGTAGCACACCTCTTTTTCATTAGTGATTAGTGGGGGTTGAGAGTAAAAGGGGAATTTTACTATGGTTCTGACATCCACTTGAGAAAGACACCTTCAGTGTCGAAACATGTTGTGGCGAGGAGACCCATAACTTCTACTGTTCACAATAAATTTGAAAGGTAATAATCGTTAAGAGCCCAGTGCCTGATTCTGTCCCTAGCGCTCATTATATCATATCTTTTTTACCTCATATTGGGTTAAATATAAGGAATTTTTAAGTTTCCCTACACTGACTGACAATCCCTATGATCTGCTCCAGCATCTACCTCACCCTGCTCTAGCTCAGATCTTCACAGGAATGTGCCCAAAATGGCGGTGGCAAGGCTTATATACAGCCTCGCCTCTCATACATGACGTAGGCATCACGATGGACAGAAGCCAATCATAGTCCTGCCACAACCAACATGGCTGTGGCATTACTGAATATGATTGGCTAACATGCTTGTCCATCTTCACAAGTTTTCTGACCTAACACGCTAGGCTGTCTCGGAAGCTTTGACGGAACATAACAGATTCTGTATTCGTGAGTCCCGAATACAGAATACAGGACTCGGATTCGTAGACTCGCTCAGAATCGCTAAGACTCGCTCAGACTCACTCAGACTCGCTGCTGAAAGCGGGTATCCGTGAAGCGGTGCGATTGTTTAAACAATTTGGGGAGATTCAAGCTACATAGCGATGTGATATAGCGAGTCTAGCGAGTGAGAAAAAGTAAACTCTGACAAAACTAGGATTGCCATTGACTTGCATTGGACTTGTTACTGTGCGAGTAATCGCTGGGAAACTCGCAGAGTACCGAGTCCTGCGAGTCCCTTACTACTCGCCGAGTAACGAGTCCTAGCGAGTAAACTCGCCCATCCCTACTGTAAGTGCAATTAAAATCATCATGTATGGGTGTAATTAGGAACCTGGCTTCAACAAAATGGTGTACTTAACATGGCTATGGGGCGAGGGAAGATTGCTCAGTCAGAACAATATAGAAACACTAAAGGTAGAGACTGACTAGCAACACCTATGTGTGTAAAGGTGGTAGCTGGAAAACCACATTATAAAATTAGGAAAGCCGCTGCACACTGAACTCTGAGAAAAAAAACATGATCTATCATCATGGCTATCTACAAGTATTGAACGGCAAAGCAAATACGTAAAGATAATACAAATGTGTATGAGGAAATAGGACATAGCAAAAACTGCTTAGGAATACTGAAAACAAGTGAAACTTAGCTGATGCATTGGCCAATTCATAAGCGCCCGATAGCCAACGTCAAGGTGTTCTCTTCCAGCGGGTCCCTAATCTAATGCCTCTGTTTGCTATATAAATTTGCATGTGTGTATGTACATATGCCTCTAAGTGCAAGTAACCCCTTCCCGACCCAAGATGGAGTCCCGGCATTTGATGTGAGCTCTGGTGCGGTGCGCACATCAAACGCCCAACACCTCATCTGATCTCATCAGCTGAGACGTCGGGCTTCCAGCACCGATCAGATCTGGGATCCGATCAGTGCTTTTAACCCCTTGGATCCCACTGTCATACACTAACAGCAGGATCCAAAACCGCCGCGACGCTGTCCTCTCCTGTACCGGAGATCTCCCCATAATATCGCGAGATCTCTGGTGTTCACGTGATAGCCGGGGTCCTGGCGAGACCCCGAAAGTTATCAGTGATTGCTGCCAACCACTCACAGTATGCATTTATGACAGTCCCCGATGTGCTGCAGCTCATCGGGAGCTGTCACGTGATCAAACTATGCGGCAGTGTGCCTCCCTATGGGCCAGTGTAAAATAAAGGATAAATTAAAAAGTAAAGTTTTTATAAACATGAAAAAAAACATAAAAGTTCAAATCAACCTTTTCCCCCATTCTAAATAAAAGCATTAAATTTTTTTAAAAAATACACATATTTGGTATCGCCACATTCAATAACGCCCGCTTTATCAACATATAAAATCAATTAATGAGAGCCGTAAACTGCGTAACGGAAAAAAAAGGTCCAAACGCCAAAATCATGTTTTTTTTGGTCACTGCAACATTGCTATAAAATGCAATAACGGGCGATCAAAACAGTGCATCCACCCAAAAATGGTAGCCTTAGAAACATCAGCTCAATACACAAACCCCAGATCCCGAATAATTAGGGTGGTAAAATAAATTATTTCATCTAAAAGTACAACCTGTCCAGCAAAAAACAAGCTGTCATATGTCTACATTGACAAAAAAATAAAAAAGTTATGGCTCTTGGAAGAAGGGGAACAAAAAATTAAAAATTAAAAATCGCCAGGTGGTGGAGGGGTTAAAGTCAGCATGTATGGGTGTGATTAGAATACTGGCTACAACAAAATGGTGAACTTAACATGGCTATGGGGCAGGGAAAGAGTGCTCAGTCAGAAAAATATAGAAACACTAAAGGTAGAGACTGACTGGTGACACCTGTGTGTGTGTGTAAAGGTGCTAGCTGGTAAAATACATTATAAATTAAGGAGAAACGCTGCACACTGAGCACTGAGAAAAAACATGATTTAGTGTACTGGCTATAGTAATGAAAGGCAAAACAATTACACAAAGCTGATAAAATGTGTATGAGGAAAAAGGACATAGCAAAAACTGCTTGAAAACAAGAGAAACTTAGCTGATGCATTGGCAAATTAATGTGAGCCCGATAATCAACATCAAGGTGTTCTCTTCTATCGGGCCCCTAATCTAATGCCTCCGTTTGTGATATAAATCTGCACGTGTGGGTTTACTTATGCCTCTAAGTGCAAATAATCAGCATGTTCTCAAATGTTTTCTCTGACTGTTTTTTTGTATTTTCAATTTAGCTACTTGTCTCCTGACAAGTTAGAGAGAGCCCTGTCTTTTCTTTTTTTGAGCGGAGCATTTTTGTTGCATCCTATTTCTGTGTGTCCATTTTGGGACCCAGTCACATTTTGCATTCTGCTTCCAATGAGGTCAGTGGGTACATGGGCAGGTTTATATACAGTTGGAGTAGGGACCATCCCGAAGTGGGTACACCATAATGAGGTGGGATGGCTTAGTAAATTGTTGTAATAGACATAAATACCCTGCGTTTTTAACAGCACTTGTTTTTACTTTATTGCAGGGTATTTTGTCATAATTTGCACATACTCTTTTCTTGTTTCAGTACATTTGGTGCTCAGTGTGTACATGCTCTGCAGGCATGTTCATTAATGTCTGGTCTGATTCAGTTTTTTGTATTTTCAAATTAGCTACTTGTCTCATGACAAGTTAGGGAGAGCCACATCCCTCCTTTTTCTGAGCAAAGCATTTATGTTGCATCCCATTTCTGTGTATCCATTTTGGGAACCGGTCACAGTCTGCAACTTGCTTCCAATAACGAGAGTACATGGGAAGGTTTTAATAGTTAGAGTAGTGACCATCCTGAAGTGGGTACACTGTGATGAGGTGGGATGGCTTAGTACACTTTTTTGCAAAAAACATATGTACGAAGTACCCTGTGTTTTTAACAGCAGTTGTTTTTACTTATTTATTGCAGGGTACTTTTTCAAAATTTGCACATACTTTTTGTTTCATGATGAGAATTCAGTCAGAGCTCATCTTTGCAAACTTCCCTCTTCTCTTTGCTCAGCAGCACTTCCTGATATGAGGCCCTTTAAAATAAAAGTATCATTAAATTACCCCAGAAATAAAAATATCTCCCATACTGTGACCGTGAATAACTAATTGATGTGCTTACTGCACAAAATATCCCCCACACACAGCCTCTTTTTATATATTCCCTCAAACTGCACCTTTCCACAATGTTTTCCCCACACTCCCTCTCCATAATGCCTGCCCCAGACTGCCCTTCTCCAAATATCCCCCCACGATACTAAATGTCCCCAATGCCTCTGCAAAATATTTCCTTACACTATACCTCTGCAAAATATCCACTCACACACACTTCTCCTTTCCAATATTTTCCCACATTGCCCCTCTCTAAAATCCCCCCCTTTACATACACATACTGCCCCTCTGCAAATTATTCCCCCAATACTACTCATATCCAAAATATCCCCCTCACACATACACAACCCCTATACAAAAACTCCCTTCAACACTGCCCTTGTGCAAAATATCTTTGCACACTGCCCCTCTCCAAAATCCCACACACACTTCCCTTCTCCAAAATATCCCCCCACACTGCCCATCTGCAAATATCCCCATGCCTCACATACAATTCTCCTTTGCAAAATATCCCCAAACTGCCCCTCTGAAAAAAGTGCCCCACACTCATAAAACTGTCTCTTTTCACAATTATACATTAATTATCCAACATTAACCCCCTCCTTCCCTCATCCACAAAGCTAGGGCATTTTCTTTGGCTCTAAAATGGAGCACTTACTATTGACCACTGTCTCCACTGTCTCTTTGCTTCGGTGCTGACCTCATCACACTGCTGAATGTCAGTGCAAGGGATGATGGGCACTCCTCTACCTCAGTCCAACGCCAAATGAGAAGAGAATACATTTGAACATAGGAAGAAGAGCGCGGCATATCCCCAACAATTCCTTGAACAGCAGCAAACCCTTTGGTGGGCCACAGACAGAAGCACACAGATGGAACAAAGAGAGCACAGGTCCAAGACCACCAGCAGGGTGGCTTAGGACATCAGCTGGTCAGATTCAGGAACCTTAGGCAGAAGCATCACTGAAATACAAGTCTGGGAACTCCCCAGGAACACGGAGGAGGAGCTCATCCAGGAACACAAGCAGGACCGACTCAGGAACACAGACTTAATGACCAGAACCTCCAACTTGACATTTGGATGGAGGCTGGATATCTAGGCCAAAGACAGCACATCTGGACTACGTATATTAAACACAGCTCCAGGCAGGGAACATCAGGACACAGGCAAGACATCTGGGACACCGGCAGGACATCTAGGACACCAGCAGGGCTTGTCGGAACACTGGACATCAATCATCAGACTCCAGGCACCAGGCAGCGGTAATCAGGCTCTGGACATCACACACAGGCTCCAAGCACCTGACAGCATCAGGCTATGGACATCGGTCATTGGACAGGATGGAAAAGACCCAAACAAGATTGTGCAACCACTGCAGGAGCAGATCAGAGCTGCATGACATGGGTACTACAGGAGCCAACCTGAGCTAAGCAGTGTGAACACAGCTGAACAGTGCAAACACAACAAGCATGGACTGGAGCTGAGTGACACATGAAAGCAGGAGCAGACCAGAGCTGGACAGTGTGAGCACAGCACAGTAGCATGGGCACAGCGCAGTACATGTTCAGCAAGAATACCAGACTCCATCTTGAAAAGACGAACAGAGATTTATTCACAAGACACTGGAAACTCACAGTCACTGTATACATGGTTCTAAACACAAAAGGACTTCTGAACATCACAAAGCAGGAATCCACATTAAAGGGCAAGGACTTTGGTACCAACACTTAGGACAAGTCCAGGGACAAAGACAGGCAGATATCAGCTATCCCAGAGCTGGTTGCAGGCACTACTGGAGCTGGAGACACAGGGAGACCAGAAGCAGCATGCTGGACCAAACACACATAGTCTAATGAGAAGCTCTGGCCACACCCAACAGAGAAAGGAACTTTAAATAGGAGCTGCCCCTCAGCAATAGGCTAGGGACAGCAATGCAGGCGCACCCACTGCCCTTAATAAAAGCAGGGAAGGTGTGGCTGTGCACACTCTAGGCACAGACAGGAACCAGTATACACAACACAGGAACTGAGGCATAGAGCACTTGGCAGTGGCTTCAAGCCTCAACACATGTTCAAAGTCATGCACCTGCAGCAGAGGACCCACGGATAGGTTCTACAGCAGCAACTAGGGATTGCACACACTGATGGTCGTGCAGCACAGCAAGGACCTTACTACACACGTACAGCTACACAACAGAGCAGGTAACCGAGAAGCATCCTTAAAAGGTAACAGTAGGGATGGGCGAATCTACTCGCTAGGACTCGTTACTCGGCGAGTAGTAAGGGACTCGCAGGACTCGGTACTCTGCGAGTTTCCCAGTGATTACTCGCGAGTCTAATGCAAATCAATATCAATCCTAGTTTTGTCAGAAACGCTGACAAAACTACGATTGCCATTGTTTGCATTAGACTCGCGAGTAATCACTGGCTACTGTGCCAGTGATAGCAGGGAAACTCGCAGATAACTGCTGTTTCTTTGCGAGCCGGAGTCCAGCTGTCTTCTCTGTGCAGCTCCAGGGTCCTAGAGCCCGCCTGCTCACAGACATGATGTAGCAGTGCTGAGATTGTTCTCAGTCTGCTCATTCCCTGTGTACAGACATGAATGTCTGTGCACAGAGATGATGTAGCAGTGCTGAGATTGTTCTCAGTCTGCTCATTCCCTGTGTACAGACATGAATGTCTGTGCACAGAGATGATGTAGCAGAGCTGAGATTGTTCTCAGTCTGCTCATTCCCTGTGTACAGACATGAATGTCTGTGCACAGAGATGATGTAGCAGAGCTGAGATTGTTCTCAGTCTGCTTATTCCCTGTGCATAGACATCTATATTTATGCACAGGGGATGTAGCAGAGAGGACATCGCGTTTTGGACTGCGTCGGACGGAAGAGGATTTTTTTAATTAAAGATGGAGTCCCTAATGGCTTTTTTTTTTTATTTCTAATAAAAAATTTTCCTTGTGTTGTGTTTTTTTTTAAAACAATTTAATAGAAATTCATGGTGGTCATGTCTAATATTGGCGTGACCGCCATAAATTTCGGGCTTAGGGCCAGCTGATAATACAAAGCTTTTTATTACCCAGCGTGCCACCGCTACCAGGGCCGCTGGAAGAGCGGGGTTCAGCGCCAGAGGATGGCGCTTCAATGAACGCGCCATCTTCTGGGGCGGCTGCGGGCTGCAATTTGCAGCGGGGGGTGCCCAGAAAGCTTGGGCATCCCTGCGCTGCGGATTCCAGCCCCCAGCTGCTTAGCTGTACCTGGCTAGACATAGAAATTGCGCGGAGCCCCACGCATTTTTTTTTAATTATTTCATGAATTTCAGAGTCAGAGTCTCAGAGTCAGAGTCTCAGAGTCAGAATCTCAGAATTTCATGAAATAATTAAAAAAAAATGCGTGGGGCTCCGCACAATTTCTATGTCTAGCCAGGTACAGCTAAGCAGCTGGGGGCTGGAATTCGCAGCGCAGGGATGCCCAAGCTTTCTGGGCACCCCCCGCTGCAAATTGCAGCCCGCAGCCGCCCCAGAAGATGGCGCGTTCATTGAAGCGCCATCCTCTGGCGCTGAACCCCGCTCTTCCAGCGGCCCTGGTGGCGGTGGCACGCTGGGTAATAAAGAGGTTAGGGCCAGCTTTGTATTATCAGCTGGCCCTAAGCCCGAAATTTATGGCGGTCACGCCAATATTAGACATGACTGCCATGAATTTCTATTAAATTGTTTTAAAAAAAACACCCAACACAAGGAAAATTTTTATTAGAAATAAAAAAAAAAAAAGCCATTAGGGACTCCATCTTTAATTAAAAAAATCCTCTTCCGTCCGACGCAGTCCAAAACGCGATGTCCTCTCTGCTACATCCCTTGTGCATAAATATAGATGTCTATGCACAGGGAATAAGCAGACTGAGAACAATCTCAGCTCTGCTACATCATCTCTGTGCACAGACATTCATGTCTGTACACAGGGAATGAGCAGACTGAGAACAATCTCAGCTCTGCTACATCATCTCTGTGCACAGACATTCATGTCTGTACACAGGGAATGAGCAGACTGAGAACACTCTCAGCACTGCTACATCAGGCAGCAGGCGGGCTCTAGGACCCTGGAGCTGGGGCAGCCAGAACACAGAGAAGACAGGATCTTATCTGTGCGAGTCAGCGATTACTTACAAAGTAAACTAGCAATGCAAATAAATGACAAAACTAGGATTGCTTCAGGCTGAAGCTTCCGAGACACATCTGCGATTTGTAAATCTCACACTACTCGCTATTACTCGCTTCCCCATTCATTAACATTGGACTCGCTAGACTCGCAACGAGTAGCGAGTCCTGGGCTCGGACTCGCTAGAGTCAAGCGATTCCGAGTAATTTAGGATTCGCCCATCACTAGGTAACAGACAACAGTATCTTAGCTTGTTGGGGGGTAAGGAGCATTGGGTAAGAGCACTGGCATGCACAGTAACGCCAGGAAAGCAAGGTACAAACTGACCGATGCTACAGTAACATTATAAAAGATCTAGTGTACTAAATTGCATGTAGAACCTTGTGTATGCTATATCGAGTGTTCACTTTGAATGTCCTGTAATCTTTGGTACTGGTTGCCAATCAAACTTCATTGTATTATTCTCTGACTAGTGTGTAATACATCTTTGTTATGAGTCACTACTGCATTGCCTTTACCTGTGTCATTGCATCCCCTGAACCTATGCTTCAACTGTCCTGGTAATGCATGACTAAATAATGACTGACTACTTACGGTAATCCATTCAAGTTTTGGCATTGACTTCGTTCAATTTTTTTAACAGGCCAACTCCCTACAAGGTGACTAATGAGTGATTCTGGTCAATGTACTTTTTCTTTCAGAAATCTTCAATAAATATATTTGCCACAAAAATACTATAAGTCATTTAAAAGATGTGTAAAAATCGCTGGGGAAAATATGGCTGTGTTAAAGAGTAACCTTTTTTTAAAAATATTACACAATTTTCCATGTTCTTTCAAATTTCCTCCAGCGCATTTTCGTCTTTACTTATGCTTTAAAAAGAAGTGTACTAATGGAAGGTAAAAAATCTGCATTGTTTTGGTATGTGCACTGATTTTCTTGTGCTATTTTATTGCTTTAATAAAAACAGATCATAACATTAATGAATCATGTGCAAAGAATAATAAAAATAAAGAGTACAGTGTTACTGTATGATGTGAAGAAGGATGTTCAACCAGGTAAAAAGTATAAAAAAAATTAGCTTTAGTATTTAGGGAGAAGGCACCTTTTGTTTTGTTCATCTTAATTAATACGAAATGCTGTATAGTCATAAAGTACACAATAAAAATATCAAGTCAAATTTATGGTTATATTTTTGAGCTTACTTCCGTAATTGTATTATTAGCTCACTATACCTTGGATTGATCATTTAAATCCCCAAATGTGTTCATTTTTGTGTTTCATTCCCTTAATTCCCATCTGGCTTGTATCAAATATAATGAATTATTTCACTTCAGTTATGAAAAATATTTTCAATGATGAAAGTATGTTTCTAAATGATAGAGTTCAGCTACTAAAGATAATAGGATCAATCCACTGACTTCAGGTCAAATGTTATCAAATTCACAGGTCCCACAAAATTTGAACAACTAGTGATTTGATTCGGTGCCATGTTCGGCACCATTTAACACACTGCTGAGGACAGGGGCGGACCGTCACCCCCGGGGGCCCTGGTGCAGGTGAGGACCGGGGGGGTGCTGCTGGGAGAGCAGAGCTCTCTTACCTGGTGCTGCTGGGAGAGCCGCGCTCTCCTACCTGGTGCTGCTGGGACAGCCGCGCTGCTGCTGGGAGAGCCGCGCTGCTTCTGGGAGAGCCGCGCTCTCCTACCTGCTGCTGCTGGGAGAGCCGTGCTGCTTCTGGGAGAGCCACGCTCTCCCGCCTGGTGCTGCTGGGAGAGCCGCGCCGGATGCTCGTAGGAGCCGGAGGGGAGGGGCGGGATCAGGCAAGGGAAGCAGGAAGCTCTCTGCTACCCTTGCCTGGCCCTCCTCTCCTTTGACGGCGACTTGCGGGGGTCTGCTGGGGGCCCCCTCCAGGCTTGAAGGGGCCCCCTAGCCGGTCGGGGCCCTGGTGCAGCTGCACCAGCTGCACCAGTGTAGTTCCGCCCCTGGCTGAGGATTACCTTTAAGCCATATAGTATAATGCAGCCTCATAGCCCCTCCATATAGTATAATGTAGCCTCATATCTCTCCATATAGTACAATGCAGCCTCATAGCCCTCCATACAGTATAATGCAGACTCAGTTCTCCATATAGTGCAGCCTCAAAACTATCGATATAGTGCAGCCTTACATCTCTCCATATAGTGCAGCCTCATATATGCAGCCTCATGGCTCTCCACATAGTGCAGCCTCATAACTCTCCATATAGTGCAGCCTTTTATCTCTCTATATAGTGCAGCCTCATATATGCAGCCTCATAGCTCTCCATATAGTGCAGCCTAATATATGCAGCATCATAGCGCTCCACATTATGCAGCCTCATAATTCTCCATATATTGCAGCGTTATATCTCTCCATATGGTGCAGCCTCATATATGCAGCCTCATAGCTTTCCATATAGTGCAGCCTCATATATGCCGCCTCATAGCTCTCCACATTGTGTAGCCTCATAACTCTCCATATAGTGCAGCGTTATATCTCTTCATATAGTGCAGCCTCATATATGCAGCCTCATAGCTCTCCACATAGTGCAGCCTCATAACTCTCCATATAGTGCAACCTCATATAGTGCAGCCTTATATATGCAGCTCCAGGGGCCGGGGTACTCAGAGCCGAACCAATCTGTCTCTGGGGTTCCACTGTGGTATGGCCTGTCTCCGTGGTCCCAGATGTCGAAATGAAAAGGGAAGGAATTCAATATAGTTTATTGGGTGTATTCATGATGCCACCCATGGGTCATGGTCAATGTGACCACCGCTGCTGTGGAATCTGCTGAGGATGATGGTAGTGGAGGCAACCGGGATGGTGAGCCCTCCATGGGTAGGGCTTGGTCCCCCGGCAATTATAGGGATGCTGCATGCCCGGGATGCTGCACGTAACTTCTCTTTGCAGTTCCTCCGGCCAGCAGGGAGCAAGTGTAGGTGGCTCCACAGGCGAGCCACTGCAGTCTCAACACTAGTAAGTCTCACACACAGCTCTTGAGTTTGCCAGGTAATTTACTCCACTTGTTAACCCAACAGTAACAACTATAACAGTAATTTTCAGCTCTTTACACACTGATTTTGGACACAGTTCACACACCAGCTCCAGGTATGGGTTCTCACTGCAGCCAGGACGGTTCCTCTGCATGATTCCCCTCAGTGTACCTCTCGGGGCTCTAGTTCATTCTGTACTCTCGCATATGGGTTTGGTCTGGCCGTCATGGAATTTACTGTGAGTCATCCCACGCTCTGGGTCTCCAGCCCAGGTACGATGGCTTTGTCCTACTCCATACCGGTTGTTGGGTCTCGAGGACATGGAATTCCCGCACTGCATCGGGTGTCTCATTGTTAGGGGCTTGAAGCGTTCACGACCACATCTACAGAGCAAGCACTCTGGTTCTCTGGCCCAGCCACCAGTGATCTGGATTAGTTGGGCTCACCTGGCTCCTTCTACTTCTCCGTGGGATCCAACTTGGTCCCCGGCCAGCCATTAAGGGTGCATCAGTACTCAGCTGTGAGGTGTCTCGGCTTGGGGAGACTTCCCTACTCCTCCAACCTCCAGGCATTCACTCAATCTACTTGCCCAACTTAGTGTTCCTAGGTCATCTTGGAGTCTAGCTCCTTCACCCCTTTCCCGGATTCTCCCTACTTCCCACCCACACTTTGCTGCTCCCGCCATCCCTCACCCGACCTGAAGTGACTTGAGCTAAGGGTCGGAGTGTGTGTGGATGTTTTTGTGAGCTGACCGTCTTACCTATCTCAGCTGCAGTTCACCCTGTGGCCTCCTGGCCGCAGGGGCGCCACACAGCCTCATAATTCTCCATATAGTGCAGCCTCATATAGTACAGCCTTATAACTTTCCATATAGTGTAGTCTTATAGCCTCTCCATATAGTATCATGCACCCCCCCTTCTCCTCCCATAGTCCTATGGCCACCTTGCATTCACTTATTAAAAAAAAATCTGTACTTACCTCTCCTGGTTCCCCCGCTGCTCCATTCTCCCAAAAACTGAAAAGAAGTCTCAGGAGGTGCGAGGAGGCGGCACCAGCCTGCTAAATGCGTTCCACAGTGGAATGCAGATGGAAAGCAGGCAATGGTAGGAGGAAGCGAGAGGAGGAGAGGCAGCAGTAGTAAGCAGGAGGCTCCCCTCTCTCCACTCCTCCCCTCCCGTCCTCTCCCTGACACATGGGCCCCATAGCTGTATGCAGCACGGTGCCACACAGGCATGTGAAGCATGCACCCGGCGCAGGAATCGGTGATCGCAGGAGTTGCGTGGGCCCCTGTGACTGTGATCGTTACACCCCTGTGAGTGGGTTCCACCTATTCTGATAATAATTTGGAGTGTTTCATTACGTTAGTTCTAAAAATTGCACCAATGCAGGCAGATTAGTAATGAATTAATCATGAGGCTGATACAATAGTTTTGGTGAATTTGTTGTTTCAACAAACTATTAAATGAATTGGTATCCAAGATATTTGGACGATATCATAATTATTTGGTCAGGGGAAAAATCGAATGTCCATAAATTAATTGATTATTCAAATCATAACGAGTTTTCCTTAAAATTTACATATACTGGTAAATGGGATTGTATTTGACTCACCGTCAGCCCGTGGACTCCGGTTTAGACAGGCTGTAGCTCCTTCCTCCTTGTCACGGGTGGGCCGCGCCTGCCGGTAGCCGGGCCCAGTAGAGTGCAGATCAAAAGTTGAAGACGTCTTGTAGGAACAGATTAAAGGGGTTAATTCATTCGTGACGCCACCTATGAGTGGTATCGGTAATCGTTACCGACGCTGCGGAACCTCCGGGGATGGACAGCAGCAAGATGGAACGCTCCCCACAGGCTGAGCGGTGATCCCCGGAGGCTGGAGCTGCTTAAGATGTTGTGCGGCAGCTGCGGTTACCTTGTAGTGCGGACGGACAGTTCATAAGGAAGCACGGACACAGAAAGTCTCTGCAACGGGTCTTTACTGTAACCAGCAGGCAGTACATGGTATACAGTTCACGGGTAGTGGATCGGGTGGACTCAGCAGTGATGGTGTCCCTCAGAGATCCGCAAGTGTTCCTCCATTCTAGCTAAGTGTTTTGCCATTGTCACCCAGGAATACCAGATCGGGTACGGGGAGGCTGCTTCAATGCCCTATCCAAGATATACGTTGTGGATGTTTTGGTGAGCCTTGGATCCCTCAGTGGGTACACCGCTGGTTAGACGACTGGAAGTTGGCTGGTGGTGGGGTGCTCCTGTGAAGCTGCTCCTCCACGCTTCTGGTTCGCGTAGCAGAGGTGAACTGCTGCCAGCTTCGGTACCAGTGAACCAGCTGTGAGTTTTGGGCACGGGATATTTTAGAACCCGTGGTTAATGATGCCCGATCCCGGTTGTTGAGGCCTCAGGTGCTGACACCCGAACGGTGACGGCACGGGGGCTGCGCGGAGTGCGGAGCCCCCGCTCCTGCTCCAAGTTCTAGACTTCTCAGGTCAAGTTCTAGACTCCTTCTCTCATTGACTAAGGGTCTGTACTCCCTACACACTTCCCTAGCACTCCGCCCACCAGGACCCTGGGTTGGTCCTCTGTTCTAGGTGATGCATGCAGGGTTGGATCTCAAAGTTAACCAGATCACTGCTGTGTCAGAGAATATTGTGGCTGCATTTATGGCTGCAATACCCTCTTGTGACGCACTCGTTGCGGGGAGCCACATATTCGTTTGGAATTTCTAGATCTCATACTTACAGGGGATTTGACTAACCTTTCTATTATTACTCAAACATTTAGAAAACAAATACCGAGGAATACTGTTTAAGTACTGGATCATCTATGTATACTATTAGAGGGGTGCTGATCGGGGAACTTACAAGGGCATGCAGAAATTGTTCAGAAAACAAGCAAATGAAGTAGAGAAAAAAATCTGTTTGTGAAAGACTAGGTAACTGTAGTTATCTGGGGTGGACGCTCAAACACGCGATCAGTAAGGTGTATAAAATGTCTACAATTGATTTACTAAAAGATAAAATTAGAAACATATATAAGGTCTGAGGAACTTGCTATCTACCATATGGAGAGGAGTTTGCCTGCAACCATAAGAAGACAGTTAAGTAGGTAAGGTGATTTAAAGCCACATCCCTCATCTAGAAAATATGCAAATTTGCACTTCAGTGAGGAAGTGGATAAACTCCAGTGCCACTTTTAGGTAGGTCCTCATAGTCATAGTCGACTTTCTGACAAGTCTTTTAATATGACTAGGGATTTGTGCCAGATCAGAACCCCAAACTACAGATGCTGTGTTTAGGGGTAACTGCCCTCATCAGTGCAGTGTGTGGGATATTCTGATCTGGCTATGTGAGTGGGCTAAGACGAGGTCCGGGGAACTTGCTATCTACCTTATGGAGAGGAGTTTGCCTGCAACCATTAGAAGACAGTTAAGTAGGTAAGTCGCATCCCTCCTCTAGGAAGTATGCTCTGTTAGCCGCTCTGTTAGGCGTCCAGCACGCATGCGCAATGCGGTGCTTGAAGCCTACAGAGCGGCGTGGGTGTACTTATGTCACCCGCTTCCAGAAATGATGCAATTCGCGTCATTTCATGACCGCCCAGCGTCCTGTAAACAAGGGAGGGCCTGCCTAGAATATGAATAGTAGATCACGCCCATTAAGGCGTGATCTACTGACGAACAGGGCACATTCCCAACATGCCCTAAGGGCTAAAGAATATAGCCCCGCTAATTATAATACCTAATGATTAAGTATTAAAAACTTTTTATGCACTTTCACAGGATACTTTTAAGAGACAAAAGAAGAGTGAGATTAGTGATAGGATGCAGCATGTTTTGCTAGCTTAGGTGGCGTTTTGGAGGTGACAGGATCTCTTTAAACATATATAATAAATCTATCAATATTGTAATAACAAATAGTGCAGAATATCCAAAAGTAAAATCTATTATTAATAGGTTTTTACCTATTTTATTACAGGATGAACAAATTTTTAAAATCATGGTGGAGGAATGTGGTTTTTCCAACAGACGTGCTCCCACATTGGGCAATATTTTATCGTCATCTTTGTTTGTTGACAATAAAAACCAGAGATATACAAGGCTCAGTGGTAACAGCTTTTATAAGTGTGGTATGTCTAAATGTCCATGTTGTAAATTTGCTCAGAAATCCTTATCTTTTCAGAGTGGTATAAATTGAGAACTAATATACCGTACATCAAACAGTTTACTAATTGTAATTCAAATTATGTGGTGTATACGGCTTTGTGCAGAGCCTGCAAGATATCGTATATTGGTTATACTACAAGGAAACTCAAACAAAGAATGAAAGAACATATGCGAGATGCAAGTAATTTAGAGGCGAATAGTCCTTCTAGTTTGTACAAACACTTTTTTCAGGCCCATTCAGGAGATTCTTCAGCGCTGATTTTCCATGTATTGGAAATGGGTAGGGAAGCCTCAAAGAGGGGGTGACTGGAGAGGAGCTTTATTAAAATGAGAACTTACTGGGTATTGATGATAAAGACATCACAACCTGATGGATTGAATAGATGCACAGATTTAATTTGGCATTATTGAAGTATTTAATATTTAATAATTTTGATTAGTGAAGGATTTTTTACACATTTTTTGGTCCTTAATATATGTATTGATAAATTAAATAATGCTTTATACAGTATTTTATAATTTGTATTTGGATGTTTTTGCGGAAAATAATTATATGTATTTTTCCTGTGCGTTTAAGACAAATTAAATGAAGATAATAATACCAAAGAATTTGTGATTGCAATCATTTTCAGGAATAAACTGAGTATTATCTGACAGAATTGCAGGGGTGTCAATACTTTTGGCCACAACTGTATGTCCTCTATAAAAGTTAATGCATTATATTATGATACTCAGGTAAAGACTAAGGGCCATTGGGACAGAAATGCGTTACCTGTATGTCTTTTCCTATGCAATTTTAGTGTACACTGTAGTGATGAGTGAGTACCGTAATATTCGTAATCGCTATACTCGTTACAAGTACTTTCTAATAATCGTGTATTTATTCTGAATAGCAAGTACAATGTAAGTCAATGGGAAATGCGAGTAATTTTCTGATTGAGAATAAAAAAGGGGTCTGGGTCTCGAGGAAAAGGCTGAAATGGCAAGAGGGCCTGCAGTAGGCAAGAAACCTGAGTTTAGTAAGAGACCTCATGTGGCCCTGTAACATACGTTTGGAAGTGCCTTTTTGTAGATATTTGGGAGGTCCCTCTTGTGTACACTTCAGAGTGCTCTCACTTATTCATATTGTAGGGCCTTCACTCTATTATTTAACTCATTAAAGGGCAGAGACTACACATGGAGTAATAGAAGGTAGCAGTGAGTGTGGCCTGCGATCTTCAGGTTTAGCTGAACTCTGTGAATTGGAAATATAAAGCTGCACTAGTCAATTGGATGATGAGCTCAAATATATCTCTTGTTCAAATCAATGGACAAAGGATATATATTATATCATGCTCCCCCCCTCCGGGATGGGTTGGAGAAGCTTCTCCAAATGGCTCAGAGATTGCAATTGACAATATTCCCCAGATTATACAGGAAGAGAAGACTTCTTGATACTGTACTACTTTGTCCACTGCAGAATGTACATCATACTTCCAAAAATAACTCCTGTGGGCTGTGTCATAGGTGCAGAAAGATACCATGACAAGGGCCTCCTTTGACAAACATAATGTCCAATGGACTACTGTAGTAATTGAAGTCCTCAATTCAACTTTACAGAGGGCAATCAGTCGGTCATCAACAGTCAGTGGAATATTCTATTGACTATTTATCCCCTATCTCAGTCTCAATGTGGTTCAAGCCAGGCATGTTTTTCTGCTAAATAAGGTGAGTGACAGCAGATTTCTATTGAATATGTATCTCCTATCTCAGTCCCAATGTGGCACAACCGAGTCATGTTTTTTTGCCAAATAGAATGAGTGACAGTAGATTTCTATTGAATATGTATCCCCTATCTCAGTCCCAATGTGGCACAACCCGGGCATGGTTTTCTGCCAAATAGGGTGAGTAACTGTAGACTTCAATTCAATATGTATCCCCTATCTCTGGCCCAATGGGGCACAACCTTGGTATGTTTTTCTGCCAAATAGTTTGAGTGACAGTACACTAGATTTTGATTGAATATGTATGATGTATCCCCTATCTCAGTCACAATGTGTACTAAATTGTGACAAGGGCCTCCAAAGACAAATATTAGTTTGTTAGGATCACTCTAAATTCCAGATTTGTCCACTGCAGAATGTGCATAGGGTTTGTAAAAATTAGCCCTTTGGGCTGAGTGAAGTTTGGCACAGGAAGACACCATCCCAAGGGTCTCCAATCACAAATATTAGCTAGACTAGAGTATTTAATATTTATTCATTTTTATATAGCGCTATTAATTCCATAGCACTTTACATACATGAGTAATGCTGTCTTTCTTGGAACTCACAATCTAAACATCCTATCAGTATGTCTTTACAATGTGGGAGGAAACCCAAGCAAACACGGGGAGAACATACAAACTCCTTGCAGATGTTGTCCTTCATGTCCCTGGTGGTGAACCCAGGACCTCAAGACCCCAGTGCTGCAAAGGCTGCAGTGCTAACCACTTGAGCCACCATGCCACCCATACTGTTCTAGTTTGTCCACTGCACAAGGGTCTCCAATCACAAAGAGTAGGCAGACTGGGGTAGGAATACTGTCCTAGTTTGTGTACTGCAGAATGTGCATAGGGTTTCCAAAAATTAGTCCTGTGGGGCTGAGTGAATGTTAGCGCAGGAAGACACCATCCGAAGGGTCTCCAATCCCAAATATTAGCTAGACTGGAGTAGGAATACTGTTCTAGTTTGTCCACTGCACAATGTGCATAGGGTTTGTAAAAATTAGACCTATGAGCTGAGTGAAGGTTGGTGGAGGATGTCACCATCCCAAGGGTCTCCAATCAAAAATAGTAGGTAGACTAGAGTAGGAATATTGTCCTAGTTTGTGCACTGCAGAATGTGCATAGGGTTTCCAAAAACTAGTCCTGTAGGCTAAGTGAATGTTGGCGCAGGAAGACACCATTCCAAGGGTCTCCAATCACAAATATTAGCTTGACTGGAGTAGGAATCCTGTCCTGGTTTGTCCACTCCACAATGTGCATAGGGTTTGTAAAAATTGGGCCTATGGGTTCACTCATGGTTGACAAAGAAAGGAAATGGCTTTTTATGTGAACGGTTTGATGTTCACAGCAGTAGCATGAAGAATCTGCATTTTGGGTAAATTTAGGTTGGCTTACTGTCATCTGGAGGGATTACAAACTGTGAAGATATCCAGTCCTTGTTGAATTTAATCAGAGTAAGTCTGACTGCATTTTCTGTTGAGAGGTGTGTGCGCCTATCAGTGATGATTCAGAAATCCAAAAGGGTTAGTGTTTGTATGATCCACGCTGCCGTCGGGTTGAAAGACCAGGAAGACAAGGCTTCATCAAAAGATGCTCCTCTAAAGGAAGTGGATATAGTTGATGTTTTTAGTGAGTGAGCAACCGCAGCTTGTGGGCAGGAGATATGAGCGTCAGCTTCCTGAACTGCAGATTCGGAAGGATGTAGCCCAGGCGACACAGCAGTCGTTTGACCCCCAGATGTAGGTTTGGTACCCTGGTGTTTCGCCCACCTGCTGGAGTGCTTAGCTTGCATGTGGTTTTGCATACTGGTGGTGCTGAGGTTGCCTTTTCCCTGGCCTCTGCTCAACTTGATATTGCAGATGCCACAGACAACAATGTTTATCTCAAAAGGACTTTCAGAAAAAAAATTCCACAAAGCTGCTGAACTGACTTGGCCCACAGCGAGCGTGGTCTCGGGAACACTTGACCCAGTTGTCACTCTGGGCAAACCACAACAACCCCTTGGTTCCTGTGTGTGCTATATATCCTTCTTCCTCTTTGTTGCTGTCATAGATATGCATGCCAACAGTGCAGGTCGGATTAGTGGACTCATCATTGATCACCTTGCCTTCAATCTCATCCTCTTCCCAAGTTGACATTGTAGGTTGACCTGACAGCAACTGTGTCTCATCATCATCATCAGTCTCCACCTCTGGAGACAGCAAATGACGTTCCTCAAAGTGGCTTTCTTCTAGCCATAGGTCCTCAAATACTTGAGCATCAATGCACAACACCTCCTCACGTCCCTCTTTGTTGCTGCATGGTTGTAGGACAGAGCCAACCAAACAATACAAACCAAATAGATTCTCTGAGTGGCCAAGCTTAGGGTCATATGTCTCCTGAGACTGATAATGGCAGGAGGAATAAGAACCAGCTTCAGGATGTGATGGGCCAGCCTTCTTTGTATCGACAATAGACTGTGCGGTCATGGAAGATTTGTTGCAGCTTTACAATTGCATAGAGGCCGTGTCTGCTATCCAAGACAGAATCTGCTCTTGTTCTTCTGGCATCAACGCACATTTACGTTCCAGACTGGGATATTTTTACAGGAACAGAGTGGATGCATGCTTCCTCATCTGAGCTGACACATACTCAGTGCCTTCTCGCACACCGCTGACACCACCACATCCACGTCTATGTCCCTGTCCCTTACCAACAGGTTTTTTTGGCATTTTGGGTTTTGTTGACAGATTTTGGCATGGATGACACAAGCCAACCTAGAATAGCGAATAGCAAAAAGTGACAAATACACTTGCTCATCACTAGTACACTGCTGTATGTGATTTTATTTCTGAGCAAAGAATTCTAATAAAACTTTGGATTTTTACTGCAAGCCTTCTTGATGTCCATTTTTTGGGTTTCTCTATACATATAGACTATATGTGCCAAAACAGCAGGGCTCCAATGCAAAATGGTTTGAGCTGTGTTTGGCAGCTTTTCGACCCCTGTTAAAGATTTTTTTCTAGGTCTTTGATTTTGCCTCCCTTTGATTTTAACCCCTTTATGACCCAGCCTATTTTGACAATAATGACCTGGCCATTTTTTTGCAATTCTTACCAGTGTACCTTCATGAGGTA
Source organism: Allobates femoralis (assembly GCA_033576535.1). Classification (NCBI taxonomy): domain Eukaryota; kingdom Metazoa; phylum Chordata; class Amphibia; order Anura; family Aromobatidae; genus Allobates; species Allobates femoralis. Next base: position 78,973 of record JARQOC010000165.1, on the reverse strand, counting down.
GTAACTCTGGAATGTTTCAATGGATCCTAGGAACTCTGAGATTGTTTTTTCATGAAACATTGGGCTTCATGTTAGTGGTAAATTTAGGTCGATAATTTTTGCGTTTATTGTGAAAAAAATCAAAAATTTGGTGAAAATTTTTAACATTTTGCAATTTCCAAATTTTGAATTTTTATTCTGTTAAACCATAGAGCTATGTGACACAAAATAGTTGATATATAACATTTCCCACATGTCTACTTTACATCAGCAGAATATTGTAAAAATAAAAATTGTTAGCAAGTTATAAGGGTTCAAAGTTCATCAGCAATTTCTCATTTTTCCAGCATAATTTACAAAACAATTTTTTTAGGGACCACATCACAGTTGAAGTCCCTTTGAGGGACCAATATGACAGAAAACACTCAAAAGTGACACTATTCCAAAAACTGCACCCCTCAAGCTACTCAAGACCACATTCAAAAAGATTATTAACCCTTCAGGTGCTTCACCGGAACGAAAGCAATATGGAAGGAAAAAATTAACATTTTCATTTTTCCAACAAAAATGTTCTTTTAGCCTCATTTTTTTCATTTTCACATGGGCAAAAAGATAAAATGGATCCTAAAATTTGTTGGTCAATTTCTCCTGAGTACACCGATACCTCATATGTGGTCATAAACCACTGTTTGGGTGCACGGCAGGGCTTGGAATGGAAGGAGTGCTATTTGACTTTTGGAGCTAATCTTCCATTCAAAAAGTCAAACTGCGCTCCATCCCTTCCGAGCCCTGCCATGCGCCCAAACAGTGGTTTATGACCACATATGAGGTATTGGTGTACTCAGGAGAAATTGCCCAACAAATTTTAGGATCCACTTTATCCTGTTGGCCATGGAAAAATGCAAAATTTGAGGCTAAAAGAAAATTTTTGTGAAAAAAAAGTACATTTTCATTTTTACGGATCAATTTGTGAAGCACCTGGGGGATCAAAGTGCTCACTATGCATCTAGATAAGTTCCTTGGGGGTCACTCTCCAAACGCGACATGGTGTCGGCTAACAATTTGAATGGAAAATTAGCTCAAATTGTTAGAGGACACCATGTCGCGTATGGAGAGCCCCAGTGTGCCTAAACATTGTAGCTCCCCCACAAGTGACTCCATTTTGGAAACTAGACCCCCAAGGGACTTATCTAATTGCATAGTGAGCACTTTCAACCCCCAGGGGCCTCACAAATTCATCCGTAGAAATGAAAAAGTACTTTTTTTTCACAAAAATGTTCTTTTAGCCTCAATTTTTTCATTTTCACATGGGCAACAGGATAAAGGGGATCGTAAAATTTGTTGGTCAATTTCTCCTGAGCACACCGATACCTCATATGTGGCAGAAAACCACTGTTTGGGCGCATGGTAGGGCTCTGAAGGGAGGGAGTGACATTTTGGAACACAGATTTTGATGGCATGGTCTGTGAGTGTCATGTTCTGTTTGGATAGCCCTTGATGTGCTTGAACAGCGGAAAGCCCCTACAAGTGATAATATTCTGAGTTCACTGCCATGGGGAGCCCTGGTTACTCAGCGAGAGATGTCACCCCTCCCCTTTGGCAATTTCTGACTGCCGCGTGTGACGTCACTCACCGTGTCCCTGCGCACAGTGTAATTTCAGATTCTGCAGGGAGAGTACACTTGTTCTCTCCCTGCAGTTTCTGCATGAATAATTGTGGAGGGCTATATGGGAGTAATAAAGATGGAGTTTAGATGTTTGTTTGTTTTTCTAATAAAATTATTTTTCACTGAGTATTGTGTATTATTTACTATTTACTAGAAATTCCTAATGGCCGGGATTAACATTGGCCCGACATTATGAATCTCGGGCTTAGTGCCAGCTGCCAATACAAAGCTGACATTAACCCCTTTATCAACAAGTTTGCCACCAGCACCTGGTCATCTAGAAGGGTGCAGCAGCAGAAAATGGTGCCTCTAACGAAAGCGCTATTTTCTAGGGTGACTGTGGGTTGCAATTCACATCCCTGGGGGCCCCAGAACATTTGGGTCTCTGCACGCTGAGGATTCCAGCCTCCAGCGGCTAAGTTGTACCTGGTTGACAACCAAAAATAAAGCAAAAGCTCCGCTAATCTCCCTGCCAGGCGCACTCTGGAACGCCCGCTCAGTCTGTAATAAGCTCACAGACATCCATGAACTCTTTATTTCTAATTAACTTTCATTCCTTGGCATCACAGAGACCTGGCTCACCCCCTCCGACACGGCCTCCCCTGCTGCACTATCCTACGGCGGATTCAATGTCTCCCACACACCCCGCCCCTCTGACAAACATGGCGGAGGTGTCGGCATACTCCTATCCGACACCTGCTCCTTCGCCCCTATTCCATTACCCCCCTCTGTTACTCTCCCATCTTTCGAAGCCCACTCTGTCCGCATCTTCTCCCCCTGTAACCTCCAGATAGCCGTCATCTACCGCCCCCCTGGATCCATCCCCACCTTTCTCGACCACTTTACCACCTGGCTACTTCATTTCCTCTCTACTGACATCCCCACCATCATTATGGGCGATTTCAATATCCCCATTGACACTGCCCACCAAACCGCCTCTCAACTTCTTTCCCTGACCTCCTCCTTCGGGCTCTCCCAATGGTCCTCCTCTGCCACCCACAAAGATGGCCACACGCTGGATCTCATCTTTACCCGTCTTTGCTCCCTTACTAATCTCACAAACTCAACCTTCACCCTGTCTGACCACAATCTGCTGACCTTCTCCTCCCTCACCTCCCCTACTACGTATGTAAAGTATATAAGACTGGCATCAACCGTATACGTAGGTGCTGGCAGAAAATAATCATACTTACAACAATAGATATCTGCCGCAAAACTACTATATATATGAAAAATTCAAATTAATGAGTGGCCCTGAAAAGAGAAGATCAAACTGCAATGTGCAAATGTGTAATGCAGGAAACTGCCCTGTGCTAAAGTTGAAAACAGAGGTCTTAGTCTCATCAGCGGCCACTGAGGATCAAGCTTGGCACCCACTTCAAGGGGCCTCCACTGCCAGGTCCTGACACTATGCCCTAGTGAAATGGTGAGCTGGTGGAATCTGTGTGGGCTTATATGTCTAAAGATGTAATTAAAAACAGGTGTGTGCTAGGACCTCACACTGGAGTCCATGAGTGGTTACCAGACTATGAAAAGAGGAAAGGGGGAAAAATATATATATATAATGGGAGCTCAGTCAAAAAAGACAATATGTAAAGTATATAAGACTGGCATCAACCGTATACGTAGGTGCTGGCAGAAAATAATCATACTTACAACAATAGATATCTGCCGCGACACTACTATATATATGAAAAATTCAAATTAATGAGTGGCCCTGAAAAGAGAAGATCAAACTGCAATGTGCAAATGTGTAATGCAGAAAACTGCCCTGTGCTAAAGTTGAAAACAGAGGTCTTAGTCTCATCAGCGGGCACTGAGGATCAAGCCTGGCACCCACTTCAAGGGGCCTCCACTGCCAGGTCCTGACACTATGCCCTAGTGAAATGGTGAGCTGGTGGAATCTGTGTGGGCTTATATGTCTAAAGATGTAATTAAAAACAGGTGTGTGCTAGGACCTCACACTGGAGTCCATGAGTGGTTACCAGACTATGAAAAGAGGAAAGGGGAAAAATAATATATATATAATGGGAGCTCAGTCAAAAAAGACAATATGTAAAGTATATAAGACTGGCATCAACCGTATACGTAGGTGCTGGCAGAAAATAATCATATTTACAACAATAGATATCTGCCGCGACACTACTATATATATGAAAAATTCAAATTAATGAGTGGCCCTGAAAAGAGAAGATCAAACTGCAATGTGCAAATGTGTAATGCAGAAAACTGCCCTGTGCTAAAGTTGAAAACAGAGGTCTTAGTCTCATCAGCGGCCACTGAGGATCAAGCCTGGCACCCACTTCAAGGGGCCTCCACTGCCAGGTCCTGACACTATGCCCTAGTGAAATGGTGAGCTGGTGCAATCTGTGTGGGCTTATATGTCTAAAGATGTAATTAAAAACAGGTCCCCTACTACATCACCTCCTCTCCGCAAACTTGATCATCCCCGCAGAAACCTAAAACACATTGATCTACACTCACTCTCAGAATCCCTTCTCCCTCTCGCCAACATAACATCTATACGTGACACAGACTCTGCCACCACCCTCTACAACACCACATTAACAAAGGCGATCGACCTAGCAGCCCCCCTCACACACCACGCTCTACGCACTAATAGGCAACCCTGGCACACCACCCTCACTAAAGACCTGAAACGGGCATCCAGGGTCGCCGAGAGGCGATGGAAAAAATCACGTTCCACTGAGCATTTTGCGCTGTTCAAACAGTCCCTCATCGCCTTCAAGACTGCACTTGCCACCGCCAAACAAACCTTCTTCTTATCCCTAATAACCTCCCTGTCCCACAATCCCAAGCAACTTTTCAAAACCTTCAATTCCTTACTCCGCCCGCCTGCTCCCCCTCCCTCTCCCCTTATCTCTGCAGAAGACTTTGCCTCCTTCTTCAAAGAAAAGATTGACAGAATCAGAGACAGCTTTGATCCATGGTCCCCACAGCCTCCCCTTTCACCTATACTGCCCTCTACTTCCATCAACTGCTTCCCCCCTATAACTGAAGGCCAGCTCTCCTCCCTCCTGTCAAAATCACACCTCACCACCAGCTCCCAAGACCCGCTCCCATCCCACCTCATTCCCAACCTCACCTCCGTTATCATCCCAGCCCTAACTCATCTTTTCAACTTATCACTCACCACTGGCACCTTCCCCTCAGCCTTCAAACACGCCTTGATCACACCCATCCTCAAAAAACCCTCCCTCGATCCCACAACTGTCTCCAACTACCGCCCTATATCTCTCCTCCCTTTTGCCTCTAAACTACTTGAACAGCACGTCCACTCTGAGCTGTCCTCTCACCTCTCCTCCTGCTCCCTCTTTGACCGCCTGCAATCTGGCTTCCGACCCCTCCACTCCACTGAAACAGCCCTGACCAAAGTCACAAATGACCTACTGACTGCCAAAAGCAAGCGCCACTACTCTGTTCTCCTCCTCCTCGACCTGTCAGCCGCCTTCGACACTGTTGACCACTCCCTTCTACTACAGATCCTGGAATCTCTTGGCATCACAGACCTTGCCCTCTCTTGGATCTCCTCATACTTAACGGACCGCACCTTCAGCGTCACCCACTCCCACACATCCTCCTCGCCCTACCCCCTATCTGTCGGGGTCCCCCAGGGCTCGGTTCTTGGATCATTATTGTTCTCAATCTACACTCTCGGCCTAGGGCAACTCATTGAGTCCCATGGCCTCCAATATCACCTCTACGCCGACGACACCCAAATCTACCTGTCTGGTCCTGACATCGCCTCCCTTCTATCCAAAATTCCACACTGCCTGTCCGCCATCTCATCCTTCTTCTCTGCTCGCTTCCTTAACCCCTTCCCGAGCCTTGGCCCACCGTTTGGGCCATGAAAACAAGTTCGTTCCCGACCTTTGGCCCAAACGGTGGGCCATGGAATGATCGGGCTCCTGCGGCCCGTGTGAGGGGGGTGACTCAGGTGTCACTGTACATAATGCACAGTGACAACCTGTAGTACACCCCACGGGGGGTGGATTAACCCCCCCGTGCCCAGGGCCCCTCTGATTGGCAGTTGAAATTCAGACTGCCAATCAGTGCTAGTAACTCCCTCCAGATCCGATTGGAGCTCTCCAATCAGATCTGGAGGGGCGGGATGGCATGTGCCGTCTCGCTCCTAGTTCCCCCTCACTCCAGGGCCCCCCGATCGGCCTCCTGGCCCCCCCGATCGCCGTCCTACCCCCCCCCACGGCGGCGGTAACCGTCATCACGCCGGCGGTATGCCCGCCGGCGGTAAATGACTATCACCGCCGCCTGTCAGCTTCCACAGCCCCCTCCGTGCGATCACGGAGGGGGCTGATGGAGCTAACACCCCCATGCCCCGTATCCCCCCCACATCCCTCTCTCACCTACCGGCGGGCCCGCCGGTGCAGCCGCGGTCCAGCTCCGGTATGGGCTCCTCCTCTTCCGGGCTCCTCCTCCTGGATCAGGTAAGTATGTGTGAATGAATGAATGTATGTATGTAGTATGTATGTATGTAGTATGTGTGTATGAATGAATGAATGTATCTATGTATGTAGTATGTATGTAGTATGTATGCATGTATGTATGTAGTATGTGTGTATGAATGAATGAATGTATCTATGTATGTAGTATGTATGTAGTATGTATAAATGAATGTATGTATGTATGTAGTATGCATGTATGTATGTAGTATGCATGTATGTTTGTATGTATCAATGAATGAATGGATGTCTGCGTGCGTGGCTGACTGCGTGCGTGGCTGTCTGCGTGCGTGGCTGTCTGCGTGCGTGGCTGACTGCGTGCGTGGCTGTCTGCGTGCGTGGCTGTCTGCGAGTGTGGCTGTCTGCGTGCGTGGCTGTCTGCGTGCGTGGCTGACTGCGTGCGTGGCTGTCTGCGTGCGTGGCTGACTGCGTGCGTGGCTGTCTGCGTGCGTGGCTGTCTGCGTGCGTGGCTGTCTGCGTGCGTGGCTGACTGCGTGCGTGGCTGTCTGCGTGCGTGGCTGACTGCGTGCGTGGCTGTCTGCGTGCGTGGCTGTCTGCGTGCGTGGCTGTCTCCGTGCGTGTCTGACTGCGTGCGTGGCTGACTGCGTGCGTGGCTGTCTGCGTGTGTGGCTGTCTGCGTGCGTGGATGTCAGCGAGCGTGGATGTCAGCGGGCGTGGATGTCAGCGAGCGGGCGTGGATGTGTGTGTGCATGGCTGATGGGTGCATAGGTGAATGGATGGGTGCAACAAGGGATCAAGTATCCTCTTGTTGTAGTCTCTGGGATCATAGTCATGGTGCACTGTATGACAGATCATTGTCACACAGTGCAACATAACTCTGACCCCATAGGCTGTAGGAAAAGGACACTTGATCCCTTGCTGCAATCTCTGGATTGAGCAGAGGCGATCGAGCGTCGTGGGACCTTCGTTGTGGACTACGTCGGAGGCGGTCGAGCGCCGTGGGACCTTCGTTGTGGACTACGTCGGATCTTTATAATAAAGATGGAGTCCAAATTTTGTTGTTTTTTTTTCAAATAAAAAGATTTTTCTCTGTGTGTATTTTCTGACTATTTACCAGAGATTCCTAATGGCGGGTCTACCATTGGCCCTAAATTATGAATCTCGGGGCTTAGTGCCAGCTGCCAATAACAAGCTGGCATTAACCCCTTTATTACCCAGTTTGCCACCGGCACCAGGGCAACTGGAAGAGTCTGGGTACAGCGTCAGAAAATGGCGCTTCAATGAATGCGCCATTTTTTGGGGCGGCTGCGGGCTGCAGTTCGCAGCATGGGGGGCCCAGAACGCTTGGGCCTCTCCATGCTGTGGAATCCAGCCCCCAGCTGCCTAGTTGTACCTGGCTGGACCAAAAATATGGCGGAGCCCTACGTCATTTTTTTTTCTAGAATTAGTTCTAGAAAGAAAAAAAAAGGGCTTTGCTGTATTTTTGGGTACCAGCCAGGTACAACGAGGCAGCTGGGGGTTGCTGGCAGTCCGTAGCTGCCAAGTTGTACCTGGCTGGACCAAAAATATGGCGGAGCCCTACGTCATTTTTTTTTCTACAATTAGTTCTAGAAAGAAAAAAAAAAAAGGGCTTTGCTGTATTTTTGGGTACCAGCCAGGTACAACGAGGCAGCTGGGGGTTGCTGGCAGTCCGTAGCTGCCAAGTTGTACCTGGCTGGACCAAAAATATGGCGGAGCCCCATGCCATTTTTTTTTTTTTACGTCTACCAATAAAATGACAAGGAGCTTTGCCTTATTTTTGGATGCCAGCCAGGTACAACTTGGCAGTTGGGGGGCTGCAATCCCCATCGTGGAGAGACCCAAATGTTGTGGCCCCCCACACTGCAAATTCCAACTCACAGCCACCCCAGAAAATAGCACATTAGAGGTGCCATTTTCTGGTGCTGTACCCCAACTCTTCCAGTTGCCCTTGTGCTGGTGGCACACAGGAGCACTCCATACGTGACATGGTGTCCGCTAACAAGTTGAATGGAAAATTAGCTCCAATTATTAGCGGACACTATGTCGCGTATGGAGAGCCCCTGTGTGCCTAAACATTGGAGCTCCCCCACAAGTGACCCCATTTTGGAAACTACACCCCCCAAGGAACGTATCTAGATGCATAGTGAGCACTTGAACCCCCAAGTGGTTCACAAATTGATCCATAAAATTAAAAAAGTACTTTTTTTTCCCACAAAAAAATTATTTTTTCATTGTTATGGATACATTTGTGAAGCACCTGGGGGTTCAAAGTGCTCACTACGCATCTAGATACGTTCCTTGGGGGGTCTAGTTTCCAAAATGGGGTCACTTGTGGGGGAGCTCTAATGTTTAGTCACACAGGGGCTCACTAAACACAACATGGTTACAGCTAACAATTTGAGCTGATTTTTATTCAAATTGTTAGCGGACACCATGTCGCGTTTGGAGAGCCCCTGTGTGCCTAAACATTGGAGCTCCCCACAAGTGATGCCATTTTGGAAACTAGAACCCCTAGGGAACATATCTAGATGGGTAGTGAGCATATTGATCCTCCAGGTGCTTTACAAATTGATCTGTGAAAATGAAATAGTACTTTTTTTTTCACAAAAATTTTCTTTTAGCCTAAATTTTTCCGTTTTCACATGGCAACAGCATAAAATTCATCCTAAAATTTGTTGGGCAATTTCTCCTGAGTACACCGATACCTCATATGTGGTCATAAACCACTGTTTGGGCGCACGGCAGGGCTCAGAAGGGAAGGAGCGCAATTTCACTTTTTGAATGTAAAATTAGCTCCAAAAGTCAAATTGCGCTCCTTCACTTCTGAGCCCTGCCGTGCGACCAAACAATGGTTTATGACCACATATGAGGTATCGATGTACTCGGGAGAATTTGCACAACACATTTTAAGATCCATTTTATCCTGTTGCCCATGTGAAAATGAAAGAATTGAGGCTAAAAGAACATTTTTGGTAAAAAAATTAAAATATCCATTTTTTGTTTCCACTTTGCTTTAGTTCCTGTGAAGCACCTGAAGGGTTAATAATCTTCTTGAATGTAGTTTTGAGTAGTTTGAGGGTGCAGTTTTTGGAATGGTGTCACTTTTGGGTGTTTTCTGTCATGTACACCCCTCAAAAGGACTTCAAATGTGATGTGGTCACTAAAAAAAATGGTTTTGTAAATTTTGGTTGAAAAATGAAAAATTGCTCATGAACTTTGAACCCTTATAACGTCCTAACAAAATTTTTTTTTTTTTCCAAAATTGTGCTGATGTGAAGTAGACATGTGGGAAATATTATTTAATAACTTTTTTCTGTCACATATCTATCTTGTTTATCAGAAAAAAAAATTAAAAATGTGAAAATTGTGAAATTTTCAAAATTTTTGCCATATTTTTGATTTTTTCACAAATAAACGCAAAAATTATCGACTTAAATTTAATACTAGCATGAAGCCCAATATGTCACGAAAAAACAATCTCTGAATCGCTAGGATCGGTTGAAACGTTCCCGAGTTATAACCTCATAAAGGGACACTGGTCAGAATTGCAAAAAAGGCCAAGGTCTTTAGGGTCAAAATAGGCTGGGTCCTGAAGGGGTTAAGCTGAACATGGACAAAACAGAGTTCATAGTCTTCCCCCCAAGACGCTCCCCCCCACTACCTGACCTATCCATCGTCGTCAACGACTGCTCTCTCTCTCCAGTCCCCCATGCCAAGTGCCTCGGGGTTATCCTTGACTCTTCCCTCTCCTTCAAGCCCCACATCCAGCATGGGGGGAGAGTGGTGAAGGGCCATGGGGATCAAGAGTGTGAGGGGGAGGAGGAAGAGGGACAGGACCAGAGTGGGAGGAGGAAGGGGACAGGGGGCGATCAGGGGACCGGAGCAGGAGCAGGAAGGAGACAGGGGGAGAGATACAGGGCAGGAGGAGGGACAGTATGGGGGGAGAGATCAGGAATGGGAGGAGGAAGGAGCAGGGCGCAGGAGCAGGTGGAGAGCAGTACCGGCGGTGGACAGTGGGAGCAGGGCGGCTGTGGAGCGGCTCTGATGGGAGTGATTATTCATCAGATCACTTCCATCAGAGTTAGAGGGGGTGATTCCCACCAACTCCAGTACTCCATCCTATGGAAGAGGCTGTGACAGCCAGGGGCGTAACTAGAATAGGTGCAGGGGTTGCGATCGCACCCGGGCCCTGCAGCCTAGGGGGGCCCCAAAAGTCCCTTTGGCCCATAGAAAAAGACTAATATTATTAAAGATTTGCAATAATTGGGGGCCCCGTTGGAGCTTTCGCATCAGGGCCCCTGGGTCTGAAGTTACGCCACTGGTGACAGCCCTTTCCTTAGGTGGAGACAGAATTGCGGTGAGTGACTGTTCAAACAGTCAATCACTGTGATCTTGGGGCCGGGGTGAGGAATTCACCCCCCTCCTGTCCTCAAGCCCCGGTGTTCAGTGATAAGCGCGATGGCAGTTACCATGGCAACTATGCGCTGCAGAATAATCCGAGGCAGAATAATTGAATCAGCAGCAGTTGAAGTGACTTTATTCCTATTTTTACCCCATTCACCTTGCGGAATAGGTAATTTGGTGGCTTATTTGCCAGGTTGGTGTGATTATAGTGATACTAGATTTATATCAGGTTTATTTAGGTTTGGCTGCTATCAAAGATTTTTTGCAACATTAAATTTTGAAGGGTATAGTTTTTTTTTATTTTTCTGCATACACAGTCATGTGATGGCTTGTTTTTTGTGGGATGAGTTGGAGTTTTTATTGGTACTACTTTGAGCCACATAATTTTTGATTACTTATGATCCACTTTTAGAGAGACAGAATCAAAAGGTAACAGCATATCAGGAATTATTTTCTTTAGTTTTTTTTTATTATGCCATTCACCATCTCATAAAAGTGATGACAGCTGTGTTTTTCAGGTCAGTATTATTACAGCACTATACATTTATGTAGGTTTTTTTATATATATATATATTGTGAGGTAGCAACCGGGGAACCCGCTTGCATAACGACAAAACACGTGTTTATAAGTTTAACCAATGTCTACCCGTTTATTTTCACATATTAATAACATAACCCGGGTAGCATGTTTGACACATATCACATTGATTAAAAACACCATACATAAACACATCATACATTTACATATAACATTACATAACACATATATTGCACATAACGCTTATAGTAACCCGGGACCTGTAACCATCTCTCTGTCCCCATTGGAGCTCTACTAACAGCTCCCGTGGTGGCTACGGCCTCCGGCCTATATACATTTCACATACATTTAACATCAAGTACCATATCAACGGGCCCTATGGGTCCCAATGGCGGAACCAGCCGCCTGGCTCTATTTCCCCAGCTTCATACTACCCCGGAATCAGGACTCCAGCCTGACCGGGTTCTTACATACAATATGTGATCCATCCTATAAGCCACCATGGACCACACACGTCCTTTCACTCGCTCACAGCCCATCATACACATCCATGGACTGTGGCTCCTCTAGGCTCAGAACAGGGATTGGCAAACCCTAGTAACCTGTGGGGTGAACCACCCGTTACCCAGTACGGGAGCCCTTCTAACCCCTGCTTCTGACCTCTCGTACACACATTCCGGTTCATCAGGTCCTTTAACTGAGTACTCCGACTCGGACCCAAAGGCGGTCTATGCCCGCCTGGCACACTACATAAAATCGCCTCCCGAAGGGCTACATTAAATCGCCTCCCGAAGGGCTACATACAATCCGGTTCATCAGGTCTTTTAACTGAGTACTCCGACTCAGACCCAAAGGCGGTCTATGCCCGCCTGGCACACTACATACAATCGCCTCCCAAAGGCCTACATACATTCGCCTCCCGAAGGGCTACATACAATCCGGTTCATCAGGTCCTTTAACTGAGTACTCCGACTCGGACCCAAAGGCGGTCTATGCCCGCCTGGCACACTACATACATCAACGGGTCCTTTACCGACTGCCTAGTCGGACCCAATAGCGGTTATGCCTGCCTGGCATTAATCACACACAGCTCACTCCGTTACACGGGAACCGCTGTCTTACCGGGCACGGATCCGGGTCTCGCTACCTGTGTAACGGGTCCACCAAGCGTCCCCCAAGGGCTCCTTTCCCGGACGTGGTTCATCCCACGCCGGACCAGTCTCCACCGGGTTCAGCCATGGCTTCCCCACCAGGTGCTATCACAACCGCGGACCTTGGCACCGTCATGGAGCTAGCATGCTCCCTTCACCATCTCAACATGGCGGCATGGACTTGCACTCACAGTCCCTCACACAGACTGGCTCTGCTCAGCTCTCAGGCTGGTAATCAGCCCACATCCTCTCAGGCTGATGTCTGGCTGAAAATGGATCTAATCTCTCAATCACTCAGCTGGCTGACTCTTATCGTGCCAGCCACTCCCACATGGACACACCCCCTTAGCTGCCGGTAATCAGCCTTTCACATAGCTCAGGTTAACTCCCTGTGTTCCGGGTTGTCAGCACTCAGCCCTCATTCCTTAGGGCTTCCTCAGTCTCATCCCACTCTCACTGCCGCTCATTAGGCTCATGAAACTTTGTGTTCACAGTTGGTTCACACAGCATTATCAGTCAAACCGGCCAGTGTGCACAGGATCATACCTTGATCCTGCATGTGACGCGCCCCGGCCATGAGGACCATGCCGGCGGTGCCTCACAATATATATGTTTTGCCGCTTATGCACCATAACTATTATTTTATAGAAAGAAAAGTTTTTGCACTGATGTATTCTGAGAGCTATAGCTTTTTAATTTTTTTGCTGATAAAATTGTAATGCAGCTTGTTCGTCAAGACAAAATGATGCTGTCCCCAGTATCATTTTTAATCGCATTTTGTTACACTTTTTTGTCAGCTGTATGATGAAACTACATTGTTTTTAAGAAAAACCTATCTGTGTAAATGGGTAAAGATAGTTGAATGTCTGAAAAAGCTAGATACCTATAAAATTCATTTAATGAAAATCATTAAAATATACCGTATATACTCGTGTATAAGCCGACCCATGTATAAGCCGACTCCCCTCCTTTTGGCCCCAAAACCTGGGAAAACCTATTGACTCGTGTATAAGCCGAGGGTGGACCCCAGCACAAGTATACAGCCCCCAGCAGTGTGGTATACAGCAGCCTCCCAAGTGGTAGTATACAGCAGCAGCCCCAGTGGTATATACAGCAGCAGCCCCAGTGGTAGTATACAGCAGCCCCAGAGGTATATACAGCAGCCCTAGTGGTAGTATACAGCAGCAGCCCCAGTGGTATATACAGCAGCCTCCCCAGTGGTATATACAGCAGCCTCCCCAGTGGTATATACAGCAGCCCCAGAGGTGTATACAGCAGCCCCAGAGGTGTATACAGCAGCCCCAGAGGTATACAGCAGCCCCAGAGGTAAACAGCAGCCCCAGTGGTGTATACAGCAGCCCCAGAGGTGTATACAGCAGCCCCAGAGGTGTATACAGCAGCCCCAGAGGAATATAGCAGCCCCAGAGGTGTATACAGCAGCCCCAGAGGTATACAGCAGCCCCAGAGGTGTATACAGCAGCCCCAGAGGTATATAGCAGCCCCAGAGGTATACAGCAGCCCCAGAGGTATATAGCAGCCCCAAAGGTATACAGCAGCCCCAGAGGTATACAGCAGCCCCAGAGGTATATAGCAGCCCCAGAGGTATACAGCAGCCCCAGAGGTAAACAGCAGCTCCAGTGGTGTATACAGCAGTCCCAGAGGTGTATACAGCAGCCCCAGAGGTGTATACAGCAGCCCCAGAGGTATATATCAGCCCCAGAGGTGTATACAGCAGCCCCAGAGGTGTATACAGCAGCCCCAGAGGTATACAGCAGCCCCAGAGGTGTATTCAGCAGCCCCAGAGGTATATAGCAGCCCCAGAGGTATACAGCAGCCCCAGAGTTATATAGCAGCCCCAGAGGTATACAGCAGCCCCAGAGGTATATAGCAGCGCCAGAGGTATACAGCAGCCCCAGTGGTGTATACAGCAGCCCCAGAGGTATACAGCAGCCCCAGAGGTGTATACAGCAGCCCCAGAGGTGTATACAGCTGCCCCAGAGGTATATAGCAGCCCCAGAGGTATACAGCAGCCCCAGAGGTGTATACAGCAGCCCCAGAGGTGTATACAGCAGCCCCAGAGGTGTATACAGCAGCCCCAGAGGTATACAGCAGCCCCACAGGTATATAGCAGCCCCAGAGGTATACAGCAGCCCCAGAGGTATACAGCAGCCCCAGAGGTATATAGCAGCCCCAGAGGTATACAGCAGCCCCAGTGGTGTATACAGCAGCCCCAGAGGTGTATACAGCAGCCCCAGAGGTATATAGCAGCCCCAGAGGTATACAGCAGCCCCAGAGGTATACAGCAGCCCCAGAGGTGTATAGCAGCCCCAGAGGTATACAGCAGCCCCAGAGGTATACAGCAGCCCCTGTGGTGTATACAGCAGCCCCAGAGGTATACAGCAGCCACAGAGGTATACAGCAGCCCCAGAGGTGTATACAGCAGGCCCAGAGGTATATAGCAGCCCCAGAGGTATACAGCAGCCCCAGAGGTATACAGCAGCCCCAGTGGTGTATACAGCAGCCCTAGAGGTATACAGCAGCCCCAGAGGTGTATAGCAGCCCCAGAGGTATACAGCAGCCCAAGAGGTATACAGCAGCCCCAGTGGTGTATACAGCATCCCCAGAGGTGTTTACAGCAGCCCCAGAGGTATATAGCAGCCCCAGAGGTATATAGCAGCCCCAGAGGTATACAGCAGCCTCAGTGGTATACAGCAGCCCCAGGGGTGTATACAGTAGCCCCAGAGGTATACAGCAGCCCCAGAGGTATACAGCAGCCCCAGAGGTGTATACAGCAGCCCCAGAGGTATACAGCAGCCCCACAGGTATATAGCAGCCCCAGAGGTATACAGCAGCCCCAGAGGTATACAGCAGCCCCAGTGGTGTATACAGAAGCCCCAGAGGTATATAGCAGCCCCAGAGGTATACACCAGCCCCAGAGGTATGCAGCAGCCCCAGAGGTATATATCAGCCGCAGTGGTATACAGCAGCCCCACAGGTATATACAGGCCCCAGCAGTGAGTTATATATGCCCCAAACGCTGGCACTCGTCCCCCTCCGTTATAAGCACCCCCCCTGGCTGCTTTAGTTATCATCCCTGGTCTTCTGATCCGCGGCGTCTGCGCCGGTCCTCCACGCTCCCGTACTCTGCTGCATCCGGGGTCCCCGGCCAGTAGCGATGACGTCATGCGACCGGCCGGTCACATGACCCCGGATGTTGCCGAGGACGTAGCATACCGGGATGGATTGGTAACTTAAGCAGCCGGGAGGGGGGCTTATAACGGAGGGGGACGAGTGCCAGCATTTGGGGGCATACATGCACTGCTTCCTCCTGCCGCTGATTGACAGGGGGAAGCAATGCATATATAATGAGCGGCCCCACGTGACGGGGCCGCTCATACAGCAGCCTCCCCCGCCTCCTCCAGCCTGAGTTACCGTATTGACCCGTGTATAAGCGAAGGGGGGGACTTTTCAGCCCAATTTTTGGGCTGAAAAACTCAGCTTATACACGAGTATATACGGTATATAAACTACAGAAGCAATACCAATACATAATTCTAAAAATTAGAAAAGCTACGTAAACAAAAATGTGCTTAGAAGAGGGAGGGGCCAGGGAATATACTTAGATTCACCCTATGTCTTTTGTCCCTTCCTATCTGCAGGTGTCGATCTCCTAACAAGCCCCTGCTCATCGTAGGCTAGCCCTCGCTAATCCTGTGCCTGCTCAATAGTGTAACTAGTCCCAACAGCAATACGTGCCTTCACCTTTAATGCGACTGTCTATGCAGTCAGTAAGGTCTTTGTGTAATATGAGACATTTCTTTTTTCAACAACTCATTCATATGTGAATTATTAACAGCTCTACATAAATTATTTCAAGTACAATCCCATATTTAGTAAAGAAAATCCTTTAAATAATGTGAGACTGGTCCTGATAGGTATTGAATCTGGATAAGGGGTTACATTAGTCCTGACACTCAATCTCAAATGTTAAATCTAGAGGACATATCTCAACCCCATCAATAGTTCTTATTAGCTCCAGAATTTCTACAAGGATTTGTTGTGTCCAGGTAAATTCCTGTTGGATCAGAGATGGTCATCCCTTGAGTTGTAAGTTATCAGCTCATGGGGTTATACTGTCTGACGCTTTTATCTCATGGTTGAAATCTTATGGGGTTCAACAGGGGCTACGGTAATCCTATTTGACCAAATTGTGTGAAAAACCCAGTTGACTGTGTCTCGGGACATGAGAAAAAAAATAAAAAAACATTTGTTCAGGATTTACAGTAGAATTAACCAAATATAGGGGCTGACACTGGATGCCTAACCAAAACAGATTACTTACTAGTCAGAGAAATTTTGTGACTATATCAGCAAGTAAGTAAAGTAATTGAATATCTACTGTCAGAAGTGTCCATAAAAAAATGGATGTCTAAGTGCTAACCCCCAGATTCTCCCAATCAGATATCCACAAAAGCCTTGTTTACTCGCCATACATGTACCAAAAAGGTTTCAGTAGACCAACTGTAAGAGAAATAGGATGAAGGGTAAATCTAAGTATATTCCCTGTCCCATCCCTCTTCTATATACATTTCCATTTAATTTCTAGCTAGTTTTTTTTGGTTATTCAAATACATAGCTTTAGCAATTTTTTTTTATGGTGTTCACTGAAGGGGTTTACTATTGTGACAGTTTTTTAGAGTGGGTGGTTATGGCTGCTGCAATACTAAATGCATGTAGTATTTTTTTCCCTTCTTTTTTACATAAATATAACTATTTATTTATTTGTTCATGATTTTCTGCTTTTTTAAAATATCTTTCCATTCTGTTTTACTTTTTTACTTAGTCCCTTCTTGGGACATTACCTTTTACAGTTCTTTCACAGCTGCACTGTAATGCAATGCTCGATCATTGCATTACAGTGCCGTTGTCATCTACAATGCCAGAACATCCAGTGATTATGCTGCAGGCATGATCCCTGGGGCGTACCGTAGTCAGGTGATCCGGAAGTCAATATAGCAACACTATGGTGACGATCGGGGCCTCCCAATTACATCCTGGGGGCACCTATCAGAATGAAATAGGAGCACAATCTCTCTCCCTATCCACAAAATGCTGCAATCGATGTTGATTGTGGCATTTAGGGATTAAACTGCCTGAAACAGCACTGGAACTGCTCCTGACAGTGAGTGCTTTGTCTTGGGTTTAAATCACGTGTAGAAATGAGCGAACCTTTTGAAGTTTGGTTTCAGCTCGGTTTGCCAGACTTAGCCCCGCCCACCCTCTATGCCGGCATCTGTGATTGATTGCCAGTATGACAACCAAACTGACATCAGATTGCTGCAAAAAAAAAAAAAATCATTAAAAAATGGGTGTGAGCTTTGCCGTATTTTTGATTACCACTTAAGGTAATTGAGGCATCTGGGGGCTGTAACTCTCAGTGTGGTGAGGCTAAAGCGTTCTGGGTCTCCCATGCTACAAATTGAAGCCCTCAGCTGCCCCAGGATTGGCACCTCCATTAGAGACGTCAAAACTGGCGGTTACCTTGCTCTTCCAGTTGTCCTGGTGGCAAACTGGATAATAAGGGGTTAATGTCAGCTGAAGATTAGCCATCTGACACCAAGCCATAGACTGATAATGTCAAAGCTGTATTAGACCCAGCTTTATCAATCTATAAGTAAGTAGTAAAAATAGACAACACAGAAAATCACTAATTTTGAATAAAGCACATAGACATCTCTTTTTCCCCCTCTTTATTATCAACAAACATATATCCTGACTATAACCAACAGCCTGTATGAGTTTTCCCATGACAAACCATCTTAGGTCTGCTACATCTTGATGAGTGGAGATATGTCCGCTGGGAGTAGCGCTAAGACAATGGTAGCCATCATTCTGAGCTTAGCAGTGACGAGGTGGAGAGTGTTAAAAGTGGTTCAAGGCACAAACCTCTTTATTATGTTGCTTTGTACGTAAAGACTGTGAATCCTAGTGTTGCATCTCAACCTCAGACAAGCCAGGTTACCAAGAGCTGCGCACCCCCACTTGGCCTCCCACTTAGAAGAAGGATTCTGCCTGCAATTCCCAGCCTTCCTTTCCAACTGAATCCTGAGGCTCCCACCTGGAACACTGGATGAATACAGACCTGCTGCTAAAGAGGTTTGTGCTTTGAACCACTTTTCATATTCTCCTCCTTATCATCCTAGCGCTTCTTAAAACCGCACATTTTTTCTACTTTCATATTTACTGAGATTTGGGGAAGTGGTGGTAGCTGCAGTGGGCAATCTCAAATTGAATTTGTGCTGCTTTACAACGGACAGCATAAACGCAATGTGAAACTACCTTTACTTACAATAAAGGAATTTACTTCTTGTGCTTTATTCCTATTAAAGGATTTTTCTCTGCATATGTTTATTTAATTATTTACTCACTGGAATGGTAAAGTGGGGGTTTCATAGTTGCCTCAACATTACAAATTCAGGGGTTGGTGACAGCTGACAATATTTATTTGTCATTAACCCATTTTATTACCCCAACTGCCACTGCACCAGGGCAGCTGGAAGAGCTAGGGTAAAGCACAGGATTGGCACTTCTTATGGTGCCCTCCAGTTCCAGGGCGGCTATTTTTAGGGTGTGGTCTTTCCCACCCTAAGAATACCAGACCGCAGCTGTCATCTTTACCTTGGCTGGTAATCAAAAGATGGGGGAACCCTATACCATTTTTTTTCTAACAAATGTATTATTAATAAATGAATAATTTGAAAAAATAGTTTGGGGTAAGTATTGTTTTGGATTATCAACCAAGGTTAGGCTGCTAGCTGTCAATGAAAAATAGGGGGTACTCCATGTTGTTGTTCTTTAATTAATAATTTATTCGCAACTAAATACAAGGCTACAACTGCCTAGGAGCTTTTCCTAGTCTGCTAAGACGTGCCTGCTGCCAAAGTGTCTAATCTAAAGTGCCTAGATATGAAATAGACCTGAAATTATATGAAGCAACTGGGCTCCATCATCCATCCTGTATCATAATTCATCTGCACTCCTCTGACCATCACCTAATCATCATGTTGTTTCTGTGTTTCTCTACAGGGAATATTTGACTGTATGGACCAGCACCCAACTTTAATGTTGTTCTGATATATTTTTAGTATTAGAGAAGGTGTAATGATCTAGCGCATACCAAGCTTGTATGGTTTGAAAAATTTATTTGTATCAGAATTATATTGTCAGCTATAAAATTTGAAATAAGTTTCAAAAATGAAAATAAAAAATTTTAAAATAAAGTTAAAACTGTCCAGGTTCTTTTATTAACCTAATTAAAGTGCCTATACTAATATCCAAACCAGGATTGTTCTTTCCTCTGCTTGTTGCTGTGAATCAAAATCGACTTCAGGCTGGGATGATAAGTTGTACCTTGTGTTATTATTGCTTGAAGACTAATTTCTATAACGTAAATAGATAGCGCCTATTAATTCCATTTAATGGTAGTATTACCTTATGTGCTTTACAGTGGCAGGACGAACCTTACCTACATAGGGGTATCTATAGTGCTTGGTGTTGAGTTACTCTTCTGGGGTTTGGAGTCCTCGCTTTTTGCCTCTAGGTGTCGCTATTTCTTCCTCCTTAAATACACATATAAAGTTGGATTTTGTAAGTTCCTGGTGCTAGAACATTCCAACAAGAAGGGAAAGGGGTTACCTTTTGTGTGGTGCTGATTAAGATATTCCGGAAATGAGTATTCGCTTTGAGTCTCCAAATATGACCCTGCTGCCTGGTTCTAGAGTGAATACATCTGGTTAGTAATATATTGGGTTTTTCTCTTTTAGTCTATCATTCTCTAACGGCTGGATGCTGTGTAATACTGAGGTGGGTTACCTTTTTGGTAATGCAAAGTGATAGACACACTTGCTTCTTGTATGTAATTCCACTTTTTGTGATTTCTGTGGCTATATATAATGGTCCTAATTAATTAATTCTTGTAGTCGTTCAGTCAATGCACGGTTAAATAGGTATCACTTCTTCTAAACCTGCGATTAACTTGCAGAAAAATGTTTAAACTACTTGCTCGCTTGCAGTGACTGTCTTTGGTCTCCCTCTGTTTCCTCCTGGGCTCCTGCAGTGTCTGGGCAGCCCAGTGTGGTTCGCATGTGCCCTGGTGTCACCACATGCCCCCTCCTGTATATAATGTCACCACATGCCCCCTCCTGTATATAATGTCACCACATGCCCCCTCCTGTATATAATGTCACCACATACCCCCTCCTGTATATAATGTCACCACAAGCCCCCTCGTTATAGCTGAGAAAAAAAATCATATTCACCTAGTTCTCCCTCCTCCATCACTGCTCCACTCATCGTGTCTTCTGTCCAGCCTACACAGGACTCAGAGCGCGTCACATGACTGCGGTCACGTGACGTCGGCTGGGCGGAGCTATCAGAGAGTGTTGGAGACGCAGAGGGAGAAGAAGACTGCTGGCGCCATAATGCCGGCAGTGCAAAGTGGCAGTGAGGCGAGGCCGCGTGCCAGCGGAGACGGCTCTCCGTGCCCTCTCTGGCACGCGTGCCATAGGTTCGCCATCACTGCCCTAGGAAGTTGTCCAGTATGCACCAATATTGGAAACATGTACAAGAGACCTGGGATAAAATTACAGTTGAGACATTCTTGAACCTGATCAAAAGCATGCCCAGAAGGATTCAAGCAATGTCGAAAGCTAAAAGTGAATTTACAAAATACTAACAATATAATAAAAATGTAAATTTTGATTTTTACAAGCAAATGTTTATGCTTTCAAACTTATTCTAAGTGCAGTAGGGGGCAGAGAGGCCCTTCCCCTGTTGGAAGCTTCCTTGGACTCTACAAGCACCAGAAGCAAAGGCAGTCTGTATTAGGCCCCTTTCACATCAGCGTTTTTTTTTCAAATCGCGGCAGATGCACTTGCGGCACGGTTGCGGCAAGCCCTAAACAATGTATATGCGGGCTTGCAGCAGGTGGGCAAGTGCGATTTTGGCACTTGCAACAGGAGCGGCCGCGAAAAAAATGCGGCTGACCGCGTTTTTTTTCGTGGCTGCACCTGCCGCAAGTGCCAAAACCGCACTTGCCGCACCTGCCGCAAGCCCGCATATACATTGTATGGGGCTTGCCGCAACCGTACCGCAAGTGCAGCAGGTATGCGGTAATCGCAGCAGATGCGTTTTTTTTCACCGCATCTCCCGTGATTTCAAATAAACGCTGATGTGAAAGGGGCCTTAGATAGGTAACTCTTTAAATAATATCTACTGAGATAATTGAGTCTGGAAGCATTTTTGTCTCTGCCATCTCTGTTAGATCTGTCTCCACATGGAATACAATCTGATTTCTGCTGGGTGTGGCTCTAAAGGGATTGTCAGCTCATGCTAATTTTACGGCCTGGCAAATTGCCATCAGGGTCAGGGCTTTAAGCACTTGTCTAGTCCCCGCACAATGGCGCACTACACGTGTCTGTCTGATGAGCAGGAGATTCTGAGAAACACATTGGGAGTACATCTTCTCTGTTGAAATCAGTTCCAATGATTGTGGCCAAGGCGTCCTTGGGACTTTGACCATTCCCGGAAATATATTCATATTTCTATGGTCAAGTCCATGTACGAAGATTTCCCTACTCCATGAAGATATCCCTTAAGCTTATTGAAACTGTACAGGGTGGACTATGTCTGACTGGCACACAGGTTCAGTGTTCTACAATGCTGTATTACATTGCTGTAGTTAAATCAAATCTCATGATGAGTACCTAGGTGGCTTAGTGGTTAGTGTTGCTTTTACCACATTGCAGTAGTGTCCCAGCAGTTCCTTGTTTATCTTTTCCACATCTCTCTGATGGCACAAGTGCATGTATGCATAGCTCATTCAATTGCTGAGTTGTTGGCAAAATGGAAAACTGAAAGACCTTCCTTCCAGGCAGAAAATTCTAGAAGGAGTTATACAGAAGCTAATTCTTCTACCCGGTATGGGATCTGTTCCAATATCCCAGTTGGGAAGATAAACTCTCCTGTATTTGGGGCTGAGCCATCAGGCAAATGTGATTGATCATCGACCAGGATTGCATTAGCAATAGTTTCCAGACTTATACGCATTGTTCCATATGTCTGGATGACTTTCATATCTGGATATTCCTTCTAGAACACTTAGAGATTACTCTTACAGACCTCAAATGGCTGATAAGTATGGGTTCCAGAAAGTCAAGATGTCATTCACCATTCTAAACTAAAAGTTCCTCACTCGCCAGATCTCAGCCATTAAGCAGTTTGAGGCTGGGCAATAACCGGCATGGGAGACTGACTGGGAATCCCTACTTCTGTTGTCATAAAAACTACCTGGGGTGTATGATCAAATCTCTGAGATTAGACTATAAATCTCTCCCTCAGGAGGAAGATAATGAGGAGATTGGGTTTTCTCACATGGAGTTGTGGAATCCTAAAAAGAACTCTCATGAGATTTCTAGGGTTACTAACCTCCACAGTGTGGCTGTTCTTGGGGTGTTAGTGCAGGGACAGATTTTTTCCAACCTGGATACCATGTGATCCCTTCCACGGTAACAAGATGATCATCCTCTTAGTGAAAACATTCTGAAGGGATAGAGGGACCAGCTGAATAATACTGGTGGCGGTCGCCTCAGAAACAGGTTGGGAAGCACACTACAAAAAATAGTACCTTGCAAGGTCTTGGTCCAGTACATAGTTTCCCCTACTCTCCGATATAAAAGATTATGAGTTATATAGCTAATTCTTCTACCCTTCACTGAATCCTGGAGACATCAAACAGTGAAGGTTCATACTAATAACAATCCCTATGTTCATTACATAAACAAACAAAGCGTGATGAAACTTCCCCCTCTCAAGTCAGAGGTGGCTCCGAGTTTCTTTCAATGGGCAGTGTCAATGGTAACTAGGTTATAGACCGGGAGTTTGGTCATTAAATTCAGAAGTGTTCAGACAGATTATTCTGACATGGGACTCTGCAAAGACTGACCTGATGGAGATCAGAGAGAACGCCAGAACAGTGAAATGTTTCTCCCTATAGACGGAAAACCCTATGGTGAGAGTCGCCATGTCCATTCCGTGCAGCTTCAAGTTAGCATATATTTATCTGCCGACTTCCATGATACCAAGGGTAAGGATGATGACCAGGCAGAATTAGGTGTCCATCATAGACATCCTTCTATTCTGGCCAAAGAGCTATGAATGCCCTCTCCCCACAAATGAGTCTCAGTCTAGGACTGGTCATTGCCTTCTGAGCTAAATGTGGCTAAGAGGACCATAGCTCAGCAGACAGGGGAAATCTGCCTCGCAGCAAGAGGTCACCAGCTCTAGGAGTGTATCAGCCTGGGTCTGTTCAGGGAATTTCCCTCTGGCAGAACTCAATCATAGGACCATTTTGGTGTCAGTGCCATTACAGATGAGATAAGCACACTCTCCCATGTATGAGTCTCAGTCTATGACTGGGCGTTTGCCTCTGAAGTTACATGTGCAAAAGGCCAAATGGTTGAGCTACCTCCAACTTTAAAGTGCCTAGGGCCTTTATTGTGGAAAAAAGGTAATTGACCTTATGAAGGGTCTGAGGCCACCCTTACTGAGAACCAAAGGTTTTTCCAACAAGGTGTTGGTTAAGCAAGATTACTTTAGGAATGAAGCAACCAACAGGTCCTATGCACATAAAGAAGGATTTGTGTCACAGCCTAAGAACTCAGTCTGATGGTTTGGAAGCTGACCAAACTTGAGAATCGAGGGTTTTTCCGAACAAGATGTTGGTTATGCAAACTCACTCTATCACTCTATGAGTAAAGCAACCAACAGGTCCTACGCATGCACATATAAGGAGGATCTGTATCAGGTGTTGGTTATGCAAGCTCACTCTAAAAGTGAAGCAACCAACAGGTCCTATACACATACAATGAGGGACCATCCTTAATGAGAACCAGTGTTTTTTCTAATAGAGTGATGCTTGAGCTTACTCGATGAGTGAAGCAACCAAAAGGTCCTACAAATATGTAAAGAGGATCCATGTCAGAGTTTGGGAACTCAGTCTGACTCGGACTGCCCTTACTGAAAAACCTAGTGTTTTTTCGAACAGGGTGTTGGTTATGCTACCTCACTCCAAGAGTGAAGCAACCAACAGGACCTATGCACATACAAAGAGAAAATGTATTTCTTGGTGCATTGAGCTCTATCAACACTGAAGATCCTTCCTTCCCACAGATCTTGGAGTTCTTAAAGGATGATTTTGACAGAGAACCTACACCTAATAGCATCAGAGTTAAAGTCGCAGGAGAAGAATTATCTGAAGTCCATTTCTGGGTTCAGACTTTGAATCTCTAAGACCAGTTAGCTTGTGGGTCTTGGCTTAGTACTCAGACAGATGGAGGCCCTTTGAACCCCAAAAATCTGAAGTGGACGTTTCTAACCCTTAACACGATACTCTTGCAAGCTGTTACTCATCAAGAAGAATAAGCAAGCCTCAGGCTTGTCCTCTAAAGAACCCTACAATGTATTCATGCAATATGGGGTCAATCTAAGGCTTCTTCCCCCCTTCAGACCAAAATAACCATCGTCAGGAAATCTAGATTAGATGATCTCTCTTCAGGCTTATGTCCCTGAAGCATATCAGGAAGAGGATCGTTCCATCCTTGACATTTTAAATGTAAAGGAGTTGATTTCGTGAGAACTCGGAACCTCAAAAGGGATGAAATTCTACTAGTACTTCATGTGGGAAGTTCCAAGGTAAGAAAGACTCAAATTTACTTTGGCAAGATGGATTTGTAATTGCATTAAGCTATGAAAATGCCAACATTCTATCACTCCAGTTCACTTCTGCTCTTTCTGTTAATGTACCGTCACACGTAGCAATATCGACGCCATATGGCTGGCAATTTGACGTGAGCGCACACGTTCCGGGCACTTTTGTGCACAACGCCGTCGCCCTGTCACAAATAGAGACCTCGCGTGCGATTTTTAGTGATCGTGCGTTCCGGAAATTGCCTGCTGCAGACTGGAAACCATTTGACATTCCCACGTAGCCGCCAAATCTCCGCGTCACACGCCTCCACCACACCAGCAATGTGGGCGTAGAGTGTGATTGCGGCGAGGAGACAGGCGTGCCATAGTATTGTACATCGCGCCCCTACCACTCTGATTGGCCAACACAACTGCGTCGCCATTGGTCAGCCTTGTCAGGAAGTCTGCCCACTACATTATGCATGTGTCCTTTCTACTATATTGCGATTTAAATATGGCGCCTTAGCGATGGCCAGCCAATGGGAATGCAGGAGTGACCACCAATCGTGGCAGACGGGGCGCACCAAACAGAATGCTCAGGCACGCCTCTGTAAATGTTTCCAGATGGTCTGACCTCGCTTTCTACATCGCTATCGCCCAGTCACATGCCATGATGTGCTGAAATCGCCTGGTGGAAATCGCCTGATTTCTTAGCAGAGCAGGGCGATCAGGCGACGCACCACCGGTGATTTCTCGCTGTAAAATTGCCCTGTCTCACGCTACTATGCACAGGCGATGTGGTTTTCAAATCGCCGAAACACACAAATTTACAGCGATATGGAAGCCATATTGCCGCGTGTGACGGTAGCTTTAGGTCAGTTTTTCACCAACCTGAGCAGAATGAGATTATGTGTCCATGGACCACAGATGTCACTCAGCTACATGGCCCACGCTGATAACTTTCTTTAAATACTACAGTCGAAGCAACCTCTGTTTCTTCTACTACTTTTGCCAGATATTTCTGAACTCTGTCTCAAGCCCTCCAAAATAATTAAATGCTAGTTCCCATATTGTGCTGCTGTGGACTAGGGGGAAGATTAAATTATTATGTTAATCTGTTTTTCCCTAGTCCAACAGCAGCAAAAAGTTCCCACTCTGAAATGTTATGTGTTCTGTTATTATGGTATGACGTGTTATTAAAGTTGTGATCTCAGGGAGTCTCCACCTTTATGTCGGGGGAGGCATGGGGGAGTGACCTGCAAAATGTATTAAATGTTTTGCATTGTCCTGCTGGCTCACAGGGGAATGGTAACCCCATATTGTACTGCTATTGGACTAGAGAAAAACAGATTAACATAATAATCTAATCATCATTCTGAGCTGGAGAAATCTACAGCTAGGTAAGTTTTACTATATAGTGAGCATGGTAAATAAAAAAAAAAATGTAAAATTGCACTTTTTTGCAAATTCAATGCATATGGATTTTTTTCTAAACTTTACATTGCATCACATGATAAAATGTATGATATCACTCAAGCATACAACCTGTACCACAAAAATCAAGCCCTCATATGGCCATGTGGATGGAAAAATCAAAAAGGTATAGCTTTTGGAGGAAAGGGAGGGAAATACAAACAAAAACAAAGAATAGCCAAGTCATGAATGGGTTAGTAGTAGTGATGAGCGAGTATGCTCGGCGCGACTCGGTACTCGCACGAGTATCTCGGTACTCGGGGTGCTCGGCGAGCACCGAGTACTGCCGAGATGCTCGGACTGCTCGGTAATAAATAGCGACCTGAGACACATACACTGCTCCCTTCAGTGCACACAGTGAGCTGGCACCATATAGGGAGCAGATTCATTGATAGGATCCCTCTGGGGGCCACAGCAAGGTGTTATATGCTGCGGCGATTTTAAAAAGCCCACCCTCCCGCTCTTTTCCGGAATTACTCGTTTTATAACCGGAAGTCTGTGGGCGGAGCCTGTCACTCCTTGACTTACATTGGGCTCGGTGCTCTGGCCGAGTACAAGAGTATCTTGAGATGCTCGGCCAGAGCACCGAGCACCCGAGCATTTTAGTGCTCGCTCATCACTAGTTAGTAGGGCTAAGCTTTCATAGTCAGCTCTGCTGTATGCAGTCCTTAGTGTATACATAAGAAGGTAAAAATTATCTTTGCTAGAACAGGAAAACCAAGGCTATTGTTAAGGTTTAAAAAACTATTATATCACAATGTTTTTCATATTCACATTAACATGAAAAAAATATATATAGTCAACATGGAAAGATATGTTAATAATACATTTCTTGATGCTGGAAATCCCTTTTTGTCTTCTAAGAATAGATATTTTAATCTACTAAGAATTTTCTTTGATCGTTTGTGCACATCTGTATGAAAAAAATAAATCTGAGAGATTTTCATCCAGAAAAGTGTGACAAGTGAAATCAGTTTGGTATTCTGTACATAATACGAGTACAATGTGAGTATGTGATTTTTTTCTTGTCTAGCATCCTTATGCCATGCATCTTTTTTTCCAGCAAATCTTAGGCTAGGGTCACACTTGAGCCATTGCAGCGCTAAAAGCTACTGTTTTTCACAATTCCAAATTGTGGAAAATGGTAGCGTTAATGCATCCATAGGCTCCCATGCAAAAAATGCATGGTCAAAATGCAACACTTTTGACATTATGTGTTTTTGCTAAAACTCCCAAAAATGTGGTAAGCAATGTTTTTGGGGGTATTTGCATGTGTTGTTTTTAACATGGGAGCCTATGGGAAATGCATGCATTAACGCTAGAATTAAAATGGCATAAAAATGACAACAGGAAATACTGCAACCATTAACGCTGGCCTTAAAAAAACAGCCCCCCAAGTGTGACCCTAGCCTTATTCTACAATAACACTGGGGAACAATTTGAAAAAAAATTTCTGTTGAGTTAGGTTTTTGAGCTGATTTATACTAAAATTGGCATGCCGATTCCAAAAATGTAGTCAGTTTTTTTCTATCACGTCAAGTTTTTCCTCCACAACTTACCTGCCAGAGATGCACAATTGCACTGATATCTGTAATAAGACTTGTTACTTGCATATCTATTATATAATTGCCGTAGGCATTTCGTGTCGGCCCCCGACAACGTGCCGTGGCTTTGTCACTATTGTGACGTCATCACGGCGAAGCATTGGCCGCGTAGCGGCCATTGCGAGCCGCTGACGTCACCACGTACGAGCAATGGCCGCGAAGCGGCCATTGCGAGTCGGTGGCCGAAAATAGAACCAGAGGCTCGGCCACAAATTTAGCGATGTACCGCTGAGGTAGCGCGAGCAATGGCCGCGAGGCCATTGCGAGTCGCTACCTCAGCCGCCGCACTTGCCGCAAGTCCCCCTATACTTTCAATGGGGATCCATTGCGAGTCGCTACCTCAGTCGCTGCACCTGCCGCAAGTCCCCCTATACTTTCTATGGGGATTACCGCATTCGCGCCGCAAGTGCGGTTTTACACTTGCGGTAAGGTTTGCCCGCGAAAAAACCCGTGGCAGACTGCGCTGTTGCTGGGTGGCAACTCATTTTGCCTACCAATCACCATACTCCCCTTTGTCTACCAATCACTATGCTGTCACCTGAAGCAATTTTATAGTGTTTACTTTAACTTTTCCTCACAAATTATTCCTGCCTTGGTGATCCTGTGGACGGACGTCGGAAAACCAGTGCTGGAATCTCATCCCTACAAGACATCTTTTTGGCCAATATAATCGATTAATAATTATTATTAATTATTAATTTAATAATATTATTAGTGTTAATATTAATTATTATTTTAATCGATTATGCTTGGTGATCCTGTGGACGGACGTCAGAAAACCAGTGCTGGAACCTCATCTCTACAAGATCAGCTAAGATATCTTTTTCGTTCAATAAATTGATTATTTATTATGATTATTTATTAATTATTAATTTTCGTGTTAATATTAATTATTATTATTACATATATTATTAATATTATTAATAATATTGAATATTCATCATTATATGTATTTTTGGCTCAATATAATTGATTATTCATTAGGATTATTTATTAATATTATCAATTTTAGTGTTAATATTAATTATTATTATTAATTCATTATTAATATTATTATTATATTCATATATTCATAATTATATAATATTTTATATATATAATAGAGAGAGAGAGAGATTTATTGATATATTCGTTATTATATATATATATATTGATATAGATATATATATATATATATATATATATATATATATATACATTATATAGATTTATAATTATATATATATTGTCATATTATATATATGTATATGATTAGTATATATATATATATTGTATATTAATCTCTCTCTATATATATATATTATATATATACATGTCATATTATATATTATATGTATATGATTAGTATATATATATATATATATATATAGTATATTAATCTCTCTCTATATATATATATATTATTATATTTTTTAATTTATTTATTTTTTTATTTTTTTTAATATTTTTAATATTATTAAATTGATTTATTATTTGTTATTTGAAGTGAATTTATTGGTATTTGAAATATTTTATTGTATTACAAAACCGCATCTGCGGCGTGGTTGCGGTAATCCGCATACAAAGTATAGGGTGACTTGCGGCAGGTGCGGCAAAACCGCACTTGCCACACTTACCGCAAGTCACCCTATACTTTCTATGGGGATTACCGCAATCGCGCCGCAAGTGCTCGCACTCAGCCAGCGACTCGCAATGCGGCGCGGTTGCGGTAATCTCTATGGGTATTACCGCAACCGCGCCGCAAGTGCTCGCACTCAGCCAGCGACTCGCAATGCGGCGCGGTTGCGGTAATCCCTATGGGTATTACCGCAATCGCGCCGCAAGTGCTCGCACTCAGCCAGCCACTCGCAATGCGGCGCGGTTGCGGTAATCTCTATGGGTATTACCGCAACCGCGCCGCAAGTGCTCGCACTCAGCCAGCGACTCGCAATGCGGCGCGGTTGCGGTAATCCCTATGGGTATTACCGCAACCGCGCCGCAAGTGCTCGCACTCAGCCAGCGACTCGCAATGCGGCGCGATTGCGGTAAGCCTTATGTGATTAATCTATATATATCAGCTAAATCTTTTTGGACCAATATAATCCATTATTTATTGATATATTCATAATTATATATATATATATCTATTGATATAGATATATATATAGATATATAGATATATAGATATAGATATATATATTCATATATATTTATATATATATATATATATATATATATATACATGTCATATTATATATATGTATATGATTAGTATATATATATTGTATATTAATCTCTCTCTCTCTCTATGTATATATATTTATATATATATATATATATATATATATATATATATATACACATTATATAGATTAATATATATATATATATATATATATAGATGTCGTATTATATATATGTATATGATTAGTATATATATATATTGTATATTAATCTGTATATATATATATATATATATATATATATACTAGCTGGGTGCCAATATATATATATATACTAGCTGGGTGCCAATATATATATATATACTAGCTTCGCGGCCAATGCTTCGCGCTGCTAAGGCGACTCGCCATGCCCGCTGCGCGGGCATAGCGAGTCGACTTACAGCGACTCGCAATGGCCGCTGCGCGCCCAATGCTTCGTTCGTATCCACATGACGACATGACTCGCATGCGAGTTTGGACTCAAACGGTGCGCGAAATCCATTCGTGATTATATAGTAGATGTATATATAGATATATATATAGATATATATATAGATATATAAACATTCTAATGAATTGTAATATATAATATACATAATTTTATTAAGTTAATAATATAACTGTTACACTTGCGGCGTGGTTGCAGTAATCGCCATAGTAACTATAGGGGCACTTGCGCCAGCCACGGGAAGTGCGGTCACCAACAAAAAACTGCACTTGCCGCATCTGCCGCAAGTCCTCCTATACTTACTATGGCAATTACCGCAACTGCGCCTCAAGTGTGGCAGCTATGCGGCAAATGTGGCAGATGCGTTTTTTTTAAATGCATTTGCCTCGACCGTGGGTGCCCGCTTTTAGCACAAAATTCCTGACCTAATCATACTGCCAGGGAGGCAAATATATATAATATATTTTTTTGATATATTTTTATGATATTATTTATATATTAAAATATATTGCATATATTGGTTTTAAATAGATTATTGATCTATATGTTACACAATTATATAAATCTTTTTCAGGCTTATATTAAATTTTTGTCTGAAATTATGTCAGTGCCTGAATATTAAATATATATTATCTATTTATAATTCTTTTAACATCATTTGACATCTATATGTAACTTCTTTGGTGACTTTTTTTGATCTTAATTTTTTTCTTGCGACTCCTGGCCGCTGTCAGCACACAACTCCAAGCCCTGTCAACATACACCTCCGATATGTCCTCACCCCCCCCCCATATGTCCGCACACCTCCGCTAATTTGCGGTAGATGTGGTGAAAAAACGCATCTTCCGCGTTTGCCACATAAAAGCGTTACACTTGCGGTGCGGTTGCGGTAATCCCCATAGAAAGTATAGGGGGACTTGCAGCAGGTGCAGCAAGTGCGGTTTTGCACTTGCGGCAAGTGCGGCCGCAAAAAAAAATGTAGCTTTTTGCTTATCAATCACTATACCCCCCCCGCCACCATTTTAGTGATTAATAATATGTTTAATTCGCCATTTTGTAGTGTTTACTTTAACTTTTCCTCACAAATCATTCCTGCTTTGGTGATCCTGTGGGACGGACGTCAGAAAACCAGTGTTGGAACCTCATCCCTACAAGATCAGCTAAGATATCTTTTTGGGCCAATATAATCGATTATTTATTGATATATTCATAATTATGTATATATATAGATATATAGATATAGATTAATATATTTATATATATATATATATATATATATATAGATGTCATATTATATATATGTATATGATTAGTATATATATATATTGTATATTAATCTATATATTATATATATATATATATATATATATATATATACATTGTAATAAATTGTTATATATAATATACATAATTTATTTAACTTAATAATATATATAATATATATTTTTTATATATTTTTATGATATTATTTATATATAAAAATATATTGTATATATTGGTATTAAATAGATTATTGATCTATATGTTACACAATTATATAAATCTTTTTCAGCCTTATATTAAATTTTTGTCTGAAATTATGTCAGTGCCTGAATATTAAATCTATATTATCTGTTTATAATTTTTTTAACATCGATTGTCATCTATATGTTAATAATGCTCCTTACTGCATTAACTTCTTTGGTGACTTTTTTTCATCTTAATTTTTTTCTTGCGACCCCTTGCCGCTGTTAGCACTGAACTCCAACCCCTGTTACCATACACCCCCCATATGTCCTCAAACCCCCCCCCCATATGTCCACACCCCCCCGCTAATTCGCGGCAGATGTGGTGAAAAAACCGCATCTGCCACGTTTGCTGCATAACCGTTACACTTGCGGCGCAGTTGCGGTAATCTCCATAGAAAGTATAGGGGGACTTGCGGCGCAGTTGCGGTAATCACCATAGAAAGTATAGGGGGACTTGCGGCAGTTGCGGCAAGTGCGGTTTTGCACTTGCGGCAAGTGTGGCTGCGAAAAAAAAACGTAGCTTTTTGCCTACCAATCACTATATCCCCCCCGCCGCCATTTTAGTGATTAATAATATGTTTAATCTGCTATTTTATAGTGTTTCCTTTAACTTTTCCTCACAAATTATTTCTGCCTTGGTGATCCTGTGGAAGGACGTTAGAAAATCAGTGCTGGAACCTCAGCCCTACAATATCAGCTAAAGATATCTTTTTGGACCAATATAATCGATTTTTTATTGATATATTCATAATTATATATATATGTATATAGATATATATATATATATATATATATATATATATATATATAGATATATATATATATATATATATATATATATATATATATATATGTTATATTATATATATGTATATGATTACTATATATATATATTGTATATTAATCTATATATATAATATATATATATATATATATATATACACATTGTAATAAATTGTAATATATAATATACATATTTAACTTAAGTTAATAATATATATAATATATTTTTTTATAATATTTTTATGATATAATTTATATATAAAAATATATTGTATATAATTAATAACAATTATCAATATAAATATTACTACTTTGACTATATTGTTATGCAGAATGTATATTGATTGGTTCCTTAAATAATATACTGTAGCTATTATTGCATACATTTTTCTGCACTGTGCTCAATATGAGCTCGGACAAACCAAGAAGCTCTGTTAGAGCTAAGAATGCTGCATTCCAGCGCAAGAAGCGTGCGCAGGAAGATCCAGAAAAAAAACGTCTCCGTTTGCTTAAAGTCAAGGAGGCTTTGGATAAAAGAATTGCAAAGGAGTCTGCTGAAGCAAGAAGCAGTCGGTTGGCCAAAAAAGCTGAGGCGCAACGCAAAAGACGTAAACAACAACAGGTGAAGGTGCAAGGAGAACCATCTACCTCTGATATGGCGTCCATATCTGTGTTTCCAACACTTTCTGAAAGTCAAATGTCTACAACATCTGGCCGCAAACAACAAAAGATGAAGATGCAAGGAGAACCATCTACTTCTGATATGGCGTCCATATCTGTGTCTACAACAATTTCTGAAAGTCAACTGCCTACAACATCTGGCCGTAAACAACAAAAGGCAAAGGTGCAAAGAGAACCATCTACCTCTGATATGGCTCCTATATCTGTGTCTGCAACACTTTCTGAAACTGAACTGCCTACAACATCTGGCCGTAAACAACAAAAGGTGAAGGTGCAAGGAGAACCATCTACCTCTGATATGGCGTCCATATTTGTGTCTCCAACACTTTCTGAAACTGAACTGCCTACAACATCTGGCATGGGTAAAGTGAAGGGCAAATGTTCTTCTAAAAAAGAACACACAAGATTGCTTCTGCCATGACAAAACATCAATTGGCTAAAGTCAAACGTTTACAAATTATGTCACCTACCTCAAAACAACGCCGTTTGGCCCATTTGGCTGCCTTACAGCGTCAACTACGCCAAAAAAAAAATATATGTAACAAGTCTCAAGTCACTACTTCTTTTCTTGAATGTGTTGACAGTTCTACACAACCACGCCTTATTTATGTAGGCATCTACAAAAAAGGTCATCGGTTGCTCACTTCACCAACGTCATCAATCCCTATTGGCTTTTCTGATGACGATACCGGTATTTTAGAACATACCTGTGGGCCCATGAATGTGTTATGTCAACATTGTGAAGCACAACATTTTGAGGCTGAAAGGCCATCTGATGGACAGTTCTCTCTTTGTTGTCACAAGGGCAAAGTTAAGGTACCATTACCTCAGTACCCTGAGCTGTTCACTACTTTACTGAAAGGAGACAGCCCATATAGTAAAAATCTCATGGAAAATATCAGGAGCATTAATAGTTCCTTTGCATTTGCTTCGATGGGTGCAAGTGTTTCTCAACCACCTGGACACGGTCCTTATTGTTTCCGGATTCACGGCCAAATTTACCATAGAACTGGAACTCTCCACCCCGCTGAAGGTCAAGTTCCAGCATATGCACAGCTCTATATTTTGGATAGTGCTACTGCTACTGAACAACGCCTACAGTCTCCAGAAAATCTCAAGTGTAATCCAGCCTTGATGAGAATTATTGCTGAGCAATTGGAAGGTATTAATCCCTTTGTTTCAGCTTACAAAATGTTACGGCAAGTGGAGGAAGAGGAAGAACAGAAAGCATTGGAACATGGCACAAAAATGCCTAATATCATCATGGCAATTAAACAAGACAGAGAGCAAGACCCAAGACGGTATAACAACCCTACTGTCCATGAAGTTGCAGTCATCTTTGAACATGCTGATGGAGAGCCACCATTTAATAGAGACATTTTAATACATCTAAAACCAGACACAAATAATCCGTTGGCCCCCAAAACACAGCAAATAAGTATTTTACATAGTAATTTGGATGCATTACTGTATCCATTGTTTTTCCCTCATGGAGAGCAAGGGTGGCATGAATCACTCATGCAGGAAGGCCAAAATCCTCGCAGGGTGACACATCTGCAGTATTACTGTTATTTGCTGTCAGTACGGACAGAATTCAATCCTGTCCTTAATGGAGGTAAACTGACACAGCAGTACTTGGTGGATGCCTATGTTAAGATCGAGGCCAATCGTTTAAATTTTATACGCCAACACCAGAAGGATTTGAAGGTGGAAGATTATTGTCTCCTTCAAGAACATTTGCTTAGAAAATCCGTAGAAAAAGGAATCCCTATTGGCAAAACTGTAATTTTACCATCTTCCTTTGAGGGAAGTCCCCGAAACATGCAGCAGAGGTATCAAGATGCCATGGCGATTGTAACTAAATTTGGAAGACCAGATCTTTTTATAACGATGACCTGCAATCCGAAATGGAGTGAAATTGTAACCAATTTACAGCCATGGCAGCGTGCTGAACATCGCCCGGATTTAGTGGCCCGTGTATTCAGGATTAAACTTGAAGCCCTTTTGAAAGATATTAATTCTGGATTATTTGGCAAGGTTTGTGCTATGGTTCATGTGATAGAATTTCAAAAGTGAGGCCTACCACATGCTCACATTCTAATTATTCTGGATGCCAACTCAAAACTAAGAACTGAGGTAGAAGTCGATAATACTGTTTGGGCTGAAATTCCTGTTCCATCACATTACCCTGTGCTCCATCAAATTGTCATGCAACACATGATCCATGGCCCCTGTGGACAACACAATCCCAATTCTCCATGTATGGAGAATGGAAAGTGTAAAAAAGCTTTTCCCAAACAGTTTCAAACAAAAACTGTTATACCTGAGGATGCATATCCAAGTTATCAAAGAAACGAAGGACCTTCTTTTTCACACCATTCCAAGATGATTGATAATTCTTGGGTGGTTCCATATAACCCTTTCCTTCTATTAAAATATAAGTGCCATATCAATGTGGAAATATGTGCTTCCATTCAGAGCGTAAAATACCTCTTTAAATATGTGTACAAAGGTCATGACAAAGCCAATGTGGAAATTTGTGAAACCAACATCAGACACGATGAAACTCATAAATTCATGGATTCCAGATATGTGAGTGCACCAGAGGCAGCTTGGCGAATCTTTGCTTTCCCAATGCATAGACAATCTCACAGCATTATTCGTCTTGCAGTACATCTGCCTCATTCACAATCACTTTTTTTTCACGAGGGTGATTCTGCGGACAACATCAGTTATTCAATGGACAGACAATCAACACTCATGGCCTACTTTACCCTCAATGAGAATGATCCCAATGCTCGGGAGTACTTATATCGTCAAATTCCTGAGCATTATGTTTGGAAAGAAGGTGCATGGGAAGTTAGAAGGAGAGGAGGTGCTTCAGTCATTGGTAGACTCTACACTGTTAGTATTCAAGAACAAGAACGTTATTTTTTAAGGCTGTTGTTACTCCATGTTAAAGGAGCTACAAGTTTTGACAACCTTAAGACTGTTAAGGAAGTCACATACCCAACGTTTAAAGAGGCGGCATTAGCCCTTGGATTGCTCTTCGATGACAGTGTTTGGAGAAAAACTTTATTGGATGCCTGTGTTCTCAATATGCCTGCACAGCTTCGTGAAATGTTTGCATATATATGTGTCTTTGGTCCTCCTAATCATCCCCTGGAGTTGTGGCAAGAATTTAAACAACACTTCATTCAAGATTACTGCCATGCCTACCACCCTGACACTGATGATTGTGAGCATTGTGAAGGATATGCCATGACTGATGTTGAACATGTTTTAAAATTTCATGCTAAACATTTTATTGATTTTAATCTGCCACGCCCAAAAAGAAAACCACACATTCGTCCTCAATACAATAAAGAAGAAGAGTTAGTAAGAGCACATGAAATGAAAGCCACCTTAAATGATCAACAACGTTTGGCCTATACTGCAATCCATAAAGCTTTAGAGGATACAAGTGATAAGCCAAAGTGCTTTTTCCTTGACGGTCCCGGTGGAAGTGGGAAAACATATCTCTATCATCTATTGATTCATGAACTCAGAGGAGAAGGAGAAGTTGTCTCACCTGCAGCCAGTACAGGGATTGCTGCTAATCTATTGCAAGGAGGAAGAACTATCCATTCACTGTATGGCATACCAATACCAATTAATGAGACATCCGTTTCAAGAATCAAAAATGATACTGATGCGGCCCAACATTTGAAGACTACCAAACTCTTCATCATCGATGAGTCTACTATGTTGTCAAAATACGCTTTGCATGTAATTGATCAATTATTACGGGATGTCATGACAACTGATGTCTCCAAGAAAAATAAATTACCCTTTGGAGGAAAAGTCATTGTTCTGCGAGGAGACTTTCGGCAGTGTCTTCCTATCATCTCTCATGGAACAAGGACAGACATCGTAGAGAGCTGCATTAAATATTCACGACAATGGCAGCTTTTCAATCAATTGCCGCTCATTAACAACATGCGCTCCATTGATTCTGATTATAGCAATTGGTTAATTCAACTGGGAAATGGAGAATTGTCCAATGATTACAACCTTGGTGATGATGTCATTGAGATCCCGCAAGACATGATCTGCACTGGCTCTTTAATCTTGGACATATTTGGTGAAAACATTGTCATTGATGTGAATAATGACGAAAGTATTCAGAATGCTGCATCACATGCCATTCTTTGTCCCAAAAATGACGCTGTGGATTTGATCAATTCAAAAGTTATGGATTGTATTCCTGGAGAATATATGGAATATTTGAGCCACGATTCTATTGATCCAGATGAGACAGAAAATCCCGAACAATATCCTGTGGAATTTCTAAATTCTCTAACACCAACAGGAATGCCTTCCCATCTCCTCAAATTAAAAGTTGGTACAATTATAATGCTTTTGCGTAATTTTAACAGCAGAAAAGGACTTTGCAACGGGACTCGGATGATTATTATTGCTTTATTTGACAACTTGATACAAGCAAAAGTAATTTCTGGCTCGGATGAAGGAAATGTAGTCTTCATTCCAAGAATTGATCTCTGTCCATCAGAGACTGGATTGCCTTTCAAACTAAGACGTCGGCAATTTCCCGTGAAGCCTGCCTTTGCCATGACCATAAATAAATCCCAAGGACAAACTTTGGAGAAAGTGGGTATTTATTTGCCAGAACCTGTTTTTGGTCATGGACAATTATATGTGGCTTTCTCACGTGTGAAGAGACGATGCAATGTGAAGGTGAAAGTGGTGGATTCATGTATTCAAGGCAAATTGGTGCCTAACTGTGAGAAAGTCTTCACCAAAAATATTGTCTATCGGAATATTTTGGGATGAACTTTTGCATATTTTATATTTTTACCTTTTCTATTTTAAAAAAAAAAAAAAAAAAAAAAAATTAGTTTAGTCTTTTCAATTTCAGTTTTTTATGTGCATAGTTTATACAATGTTTGTGGAAAAACACATTTCAGATTTCATTGGAGATGTGTATCATTCTGATTTTCTCACAGGGTGATAGAAACCACTATTTAAAGCTCCAGTACTCTATGTGCTGAGAGATTTGATTCTTATTCTTTAAAGGGAGAGGTTTTTGTGAACAGCTAAGAGACGGGTGGGATGGCTGTTCACACACATCTCATTAGCAAGGTGTGTTCCACATGTTTAGATAGATAGGGACAAACATAAATTATTAATTAGATTCTATTACGACAATTTTCTTAGATTTTTTCACTTAGTTGAGGAATATACTAAATGATAATAATTGATCATGAAGGACTCACCAACAACATACTTGCTGTAATTTTCATAATTGCATATATGTAATTTGTACTTAACTTGCGGTTTGTGCAGACAACATAGTTGCGGCAGTGTCATCCACATCAACTGCAGTCACCTGTGGTTAGTTAGTGGATGCATCTTATGCACCTGCTGAAGCTATGTTAACTCCATTTACCGTTGGTTAACTACAAGTTTTTTTGTTATTGCATGGATATTGCTGCAAGTCTGTAGCTGGTAACTCCTTCTGTATCAATTTACAAAATTTTATTATTTACATCACAATCCTCAAAAAATCTAAGAAAAATCCAGCTATTACAAATATCTAAATTATATCAATTCGGATTTAGTTAGAGTAGGTCCCACCAGGCGTAAGGGCATCTTGACGCGATTGGTGGGCTAACACAAACTAGCTGATACATATATTAGTACTGTTAATTCATCAATTCAAACAATTGACATATTAAGAAGTATTGCTACTTTGTGTTCTAAGACCCTTACAACATAATAGTTCAGTTTTCCTTAAATGATATCAACCATACAAATATATGTAGTTGGTGGAAAGATGTCATTGGAATAATTGGATTATTATTTGAAAATCTAAAAAAAAATTTAAAAATACTCTAGACACCCGATGCATTTGCATCGGGCTCACAGCTAGTATATATATATATATATATCCTTTGTAAAAAACATGATAGTGTTAAAAAACATATTTGTCATGCCTATTTCTTATATATTTCATTTTTTGTTCATATTTGTACTATTTAAGAAAAAAAACAAAACACTTTTTAGGTACAGTAGTTTACATATATTTGAGAAAACAAAAATCCTATAGTTCAAAAACTTGACGTGATAGAGAAAAACTGAGATCATTTCTGGATTCAGCATCCAAAAATTAATTAAGTACAGTTGTCAGACCTAACTCCTAAAAAATTGTGTTCCCCAGTGTAATTTACAGGACCATTTACAGTGTTCTATGCTATAGAATGCTAATGGGACCCTAAAAAATGGATGATATACAGATGGTCCATGTGCTATCCCTTTTTTTCCTCATACATTGGTGAGTTTTGTCTGATATACAAGGCCATACACAGCATGATATGATTTTTTTTCTTCAACCAGATAACAGCTGAGGAAAAACTTGCAGATCAGCACGGCTTTATTGAATAACACTGGTGTGAGTGCAATGTGATTTTTCACTATTTTCAGCACATTTATACGCAGATATGAGCGAACCCTTAAAGCATAACCATCATTTAAATTTGAATTTAATAATAATGTAAAGCAAGAGATTTTAATAAACTTTCAAATATACCTTATAAGTGAAATTTGGTGGAAAACTGTTCATAAACCTTCCACAAGGTGTCCCCAGTAGACTGTGTCTGAAGCAGACATATGTTCATTCAAAGTCAGATCCGTCTTCACATTGAATATGGATATATAACCATATAAGGGAGGGGTCTGGGCCTACTCAGCGTCCACACTCCTGAAAGCAGCTGATGAGGTGACACTATCAGATCACATCAGGCTACAGCACAGTTCTCAGCAATGCAGAAGGTCAGGATCAGTGCAAACTCCTCTGCCCTTTCCGTGGCACAAGCTTCTCTGATCTGTCATCTGGCTGCATGCTCTCCACAAAGCTCATAATCTCTGATGTTGTCCTTTCTATGCTGTCACATTGCACTGCACACTGTTATCAGCTACTGGCCACACCCACACAGCCCTAAAATGAAGTTTTCAAAAGTGCACACAAAAGTTGAGAAAATAAGTCATATGGCACAAAAAAGCATTATCTTAGCTGCTAAAGCTGCAAAAAAGTGCAGTATTGTTTTTTTTTTCAATGAAATGACATTTACACTTTAAGAGAACTAAGGGATCAAATGAGACCTGATCATAAAGGACATCCAAAGAAAATGCAAATTTTATTGCCCTATAAGGCCACGTGCACACGCTGAGTATTTGAGGAGTTTTTTACCTCAGGATTTGTAGAGAAAACCAGGAGTGGATGATTAAATACAGAAGTGGTGCCGGTGTTTCTATTAGACTTTTCCTCTGATTGCTCCACTCCTGGTTTTGTCTACAAATCCTGAGGTAAAAAACTCATCAAATGCTCAGCGTGTGCACGTGGCCTAAGTGGTTACATTGATGTGAAAAAAGTAGCTTTATGAAAAACGATCTCTGAATACTCAGGAGTCATTTTATTCACTGATTAATTTCTGTTACTTTTATGTTATTATGTATGACTATGTAAGGTATATGTAATTGCCATTTTGTTTTTACTTTAAGTGAAAATACGCGTAAAGTTTTTTTTGCTTCTTAACATCTAGTGAACCCATGGTTCATGCACGGAGAACAGACAGCTGTTGAGAAGTTCCCAGCTGGAAGGCACACAATAAACAAATGCACTTGAATATACACAGCCTTTTAGTTTCACATAATCATCCCCCTCTGTTAAGATGGCAACATGCCCAAACTCAAGTTTGGGAGAAACTGGCATTGGCAGTAAGGTTAAAGCAGCGAGGGAGTTTCATTAGCAAGTTCCATATAACTGCAGGTGAAGCACTGTATAGTTTCCAAATGTAATCCTAATGACAACACTATCATTAACACATTCTCAGAACCTTAATTAGAGCAGTGTTTGCAAACGTTTGTGATGTACATAGCCCTGACAGATAAAGACATGTCAGATATGTGTCAATTATTCTGTGGAGCAACAATCTAATCAATATTTCCAGTGGTATAATTAACAATAGAATTCATGTTATAAAAAATATTGTTTTTCTATTCTAAATTCCCCTATATCACATTATAGAATTTTAATTCTTTTTACTCTCATGTATTTTTTTTGCAAAATCAGATTTTTCCTAACACGTCAAATGAGCTGTTCTGCAGGACCGGAAAATGGCAGCTACACATCAACCGGACCTTCAGCTCAATTCCATACCAGCCAACTGTGGGGCTATTTGACACCTGGCACCCTCACAATCAGTTGTGGAACCCACCAATCTCATATCGCACTCATGTCTAAGGGTACCGTTACACGTCGCGATATCGCAATGCAACATCAACAAAAAGTCACGTGGTGTGGTCGTTGCAGTTGATATCGTTGGTGCGTTGTGTCGCGTAAATGGGCAATGAGAATGCAATAAATCGCAGGTACGATATTGCAAGAAGATTGTGCAAGCCCTTCAACCGAACAATGTTGCATATGCAATCTGGCATGATCGTGCTGAGTGACGACACAACTACGATGTGGAACGCAACTTCCCCTATTCACTACAATGTTAATGCTCGGGCCCTGGGTTGCTCATACCCAGCGCACAAAAGTTACGAACAACATCCTAGTTGTGTTGCCTGCCAATATCTCCCTGTGGCGGCCGTCACACGCTTCAATGTTGAGAGCGATATTGTTAGCGATCACATGCACGCGCGATCGCTAACAATATCGCTCACATCGTTGGTGAGCTGTCACACAGACAGACTCACCAGCGATGTGGAGCAGCGAGATCGCTGGTAACTATGGTACACATCGGATTACTAGGCGCCGCGACGTTTACCATAGATACCATCTCCCAGCATAGGCTCTGCCGCTGGGAGATCGTTCATCGTGGTGTCACACACCACGATGAGGGAGACTGATCAAGCGATTATCGCTTGATATGATCTCTGGCTCACAAACCTGCGATCTAACGATCAAGCGATTTTACAGTGTAAAATCGCTTGATTACACGCAGCGATGCACTAACGATATCGCTTAAGCGATCAAAAAGCAGATCGCTTAAGCGATATCGTGCAGGAAATTGATGCGTGTGACGGCCGCCTGTGTGACATCTCCTATGCGATCTTGGACAAGTGCCAAAAACGTGCGCGCTCACGTGAAATTGTATGAGATATCGGAACGATATTGCAATGTGTAACAGTACCCTAAGGGTACCGTTACACATCGCAACATTGCATGCAATTTCACTGGCAATTTGCCGGTTGCAATGAAATCATGGACACATAGTTCTATTTTGTTACTGTGTACAAATGGAACAATGTGTTCATGATTTCACTGCAACCAGCAAATTGCCAGTGAAATTGCATGCAATGTTGCGACGTGTAACGGTACCCTAATGGTACCTTTACACGCCGCCACAGGAAGGTAGAAACCGCCAGGCATCGGACACAATTGTGCCTTTTGCCTTGAAGTGGCGGCGTGTAATTCAGGAAGTTCCTTCCTGTGTCTTTGGATACCTGTGTTTCAGCCGTGCTCAAAAACAAGCAGGCATAATCCCTATGGTGGCGGCGTGTACTCGGGGCACAGGCAAGGTATTTGCGTGCCCTAGTGAATTCCCTGGGGCGTGCCACAGCGTCATGTATACCACGCCCCATCAGCTATCATTGGTCGGGGCTACTGTGTAACCATTGGCTATCCCTGCACAGGGCGCCATATTCAGCAAGCCAACCAGTCACACTCCACATTTGCAATGGCATCATGTATTAGCCAGCCTTCCTGCTCTGGCTGGCCAATCATGATGCTATTGCATTGTCCAATCACCGTACGAGCATCGCATAATACACAACTCTGGCACGCCTATGTACTTACGCCGCACAATATGTACGCCCATATTCCCTTGTGGTAGCGGCGTGTAAATCA
The DNA here is from genome assembly GCA_033576535.1 of Allobates femoralis. Taxonomy (NCBI): domain Eukaryota; kingdom Metazoa; phylum Chordata; class Amphibia; order Anura; family Aromobatidae; genus Allobates; species Allobates femoralis. Next base: position 35,417 of record JARQOC010000165.1, on the reverse strand, counting down.
GGGAAGGTATTCCACAGAAGGTAACCCGCGGCACCCGTCGGCACTTCCAGGGAACGAAAATAACTTCTGTGGAGCACCTTGTGGCGGCGTGTATATGCGGCATCAGGCACTGTTAGCAACCGTTGAAAACGCGCGCGTGCACGTGCGGTGCCGGCCTGTTGCTGCCCTCTGTGGCTGCGTGTAAAGCAGGCCCGGACTGGCAGGTGGGAGGACCGGGACTTCTCCCTATGGGCCGGCCGGTGGCGGGGTGCGGGGGCCGCCCGCTCCTCCCACCGCAGCTGGTCTGCCTGTTTATAATTGATTTTGCGGCCGCCGCCCCCCGCCGGTATAGCGGGGTCCGGGAAGCGGGGCCGGCCGCCAAGTTGCCGGCAGTACCGCCGCCCGCTGCCCCGCCGGTGTCATGAGGAGAGGAGACTCAGGAGAGTGAGTCAGTGACTCACTCGTCGCCGGCAGCAGTGTCGCACAGTGAAGCGCTGTGGCACACCAATCAGCGGCTGAGGGGCGGCCGCGGACCACGCAATATACGGCAGTGCTGTGCTGTGTGACGACAACAAGACAGCGCGACAGCACGTTCTTTGTAGGCGGTGGTGGAGAAATGTGCCGGCCACAACAACGCTGGAGTCCGGAACTGACCTGAACAAGGCAGTGGCGGCCGGGCCGGCAGCGGACAGTCTCCTCCTCGCTCCTCCAGGCTCCTGTGACCTGTCAGCTGCCTGTGCGGGACAGCAAGCCGAGGGAGGCACAAGGTAAGGCATTTCACTGTCTGCGGCACTTTCACTAATGTCATCTAAGCCTCAGATGATAGTGCAAATGCTTCAGATGATAGTGCAAGTGCTTCAGGTGATAGTGAATGTGCCTCAGATGATAGAGAATGTGCCTCAGATGATAGAGAAAGTGCCTCAGATGATAGAGAAAGTGCCTCAGATGATAGTGCAAATGCTTCAGGTGATAGTGAATGTGCCTCAGATTCTGAGGCACTTTCTCTATCATCTGAGGCACTTTCTCTATCATCTGAGGCACTTTCTCTATCATCTGAGGCACTTTCACTATCATCATCTAAGCCTCAGATGATAGTGCAAATGCTTCAGATGATAGTGAATGTGCCTCAGATGACAGTGAAAGTGCCTCATATGATAGTGAATGTGACTCAGATGACAGTGAATGTGCCTCATATGATAGTAAAAGTGCCTTAGATGATAGAGAATGTGCCTCATATGATAGTGATAGGCACTTTCTCTATCATCTGAGGCACATTCATTATCATCTGAGGCACTTTCTCTATCATCTGAGGCACTTTCTCTATCATCTGAGGCACTTTCTCTATCATCTGAGGCACATTCACTAACATCTGAGGCACATTCACTATCATCTGAGGCACTTTCTCCATCATATGAGGCACTTTCACTATCATCTGAGGCGCTTTCTCTATCATCTAAGGCACTTTCACTATCATCTGAGACACTTGTTTGTGTGTGACTGGGGCTGTGTGGCTGGGGCTGCGTGGCTGGCTGTGTGTGGCTGACTGTGTGTCTGTGTGTGGCTGGGGCTGCATGGCTGTGGCTGGCTGACTGTATGTGTGTGGCTGGGGCTGCGTGGCTGTGTGTGGCTGACTATATGTCTGTGTGTGGCTGAGGCTGCGTGGCTGGGGCTTGGTGGCTGTTTATGTGGCTGGTTGTTGCTGTTTGTGTGGCTGGCTGTGGCTCTGTGTGTGTGGCTGGTTGGCTGTGTCTGTGTGGCTGGCTGTGGCTGTATGTGTGTGGCTGGCTGTGTGGTTTGCAGTGTGTTTGTGTGTGGCTGGCTGTATGTCTTTGTGTGGTTGGCTGAGGCTGTGTGGCTGGCTGAGGCTGTGTGTGTGGCTGGCTGTGTGTGTATGTGGCTGACCACTGCAACCCCACAATCCTGACAAATGGAGCTTTGAAGAGCACCATGTAAATGGAGCTGTGGTTGATTATTCCTTTTGCTGCACCATTCACATGTGGCTCTTCAAATAACTCTTTTAAGAAAGTGTTGAGGTTCATGACAACGTAAAAGCAACATTTACGGATCGGGGCTGATGGGTTATATAGTGTGTGGGCTGGTGTGGCTTGTTTTCCAGCGCTGCTTTTTGGTCCCAGTCCGGCCCTGGTGTAAAGGTACCTTAACAGTTTTCTTTTCTTTTTCTTTAGTATGTTACTTTTTCGTGTAAATTATTTGTTTTATTATTATTATCATTATTGACTTTGTTCATACAGACATGATAGCTGAGATTAAATTTTGATCAAAAGAGGAAGAGTAGGGATGGGAGGGGGAAAGTGGTGTATGTTACATTTGTCATAATATGTTGGATGTAAAACTGCAAAAACTAAAGTTTAGTAGTATGCTTCAACTTGATTTAGAATTTTTTTGAAGCAGAATAAACATATACAGGTTACATTGACTGTAATTGTCATCAGCGCCGGACTGGGGTGTCTGGGGCCTACCAGGAAAATTGACTCCAGGGGCCCACCCACCCGGGACCACCCACCCGGGACCACCCACCCGGGACCACCACCCGGGACCACCCATTCTTCAGCTATATGCAAATACCTGTTATCCGTTATACCCATCATAGTGTAGCGTGGACTGTAAAACCCAGGCGGCTCCTGCACATCACTGTGTGCTTACCATCAGGGCTGTGGAGTCGGAGTCGTGGAGTCGGAGTCGCTGCCCATTTTGGTGGAGTCGGAGTCGGAGTTGGAGTCGGTAGAAAATGTTCCGACTCCGACTCCTAAAATATATAATAGTAGTTCAATGCAGAATGTGCTGAATATTATTATTATGATTTATTATTATGTTCAAACTAAATATCTTGATTATTATGTCATTATAATGACTAAAGCCTAATGTTACAATTGACCTACAATAATTTTATCACTTAAAAACGAGCCATGACTGAAGGAGTCTAGTCGGAGTCAAAGGAGTCGGAGTTGGAGTCAGAGCCAGGGAAATTCAGGAGTCGGAGTTGGAGTCGGTGGTTTGATTTACCGACTCCACAGCCCTGCTTACCATTACTGCGATGTACATTTACTGTAGTTTGCATTAATGGGATTTTTTGGTGAACACAAGTTCTCAGCGATCCACAGGTTAGGAAGGTGATCACTTATTTATTGGTGGAATCAGCACCATCAGAAGAATGTGGAGCTTTGAGTATTTGGTGAGTTTTTTACCTCAGTATTTGTAAGGCTGGCTTCATACTGCGTGTGTGATCCGATCCGTGGCTGTCCGCTTGAGGCAGACAGCCGCGGACCGGATCAGCACACAGGACTGGGGGGCTATTATGCCCTCCGTTCCTGTGTGCAGCGCACGCAGCTCTCACTGCTGATAGGTGAGGACTGCGGGCGCCGCGGTCCTGACCTGTCAGCGGCTGCAGCTACATGCGCTGCACACAGGAACGGAGGGCATAATAGCCCCCCAGTCCTGTGTGCTGATCCGGTCCGCGGCTGTCTGCCTCAAGCGGACAGCCACGGATCGGATCACACACGCAGTGTGAAGCCGGCCTAAGACAAAACCAGAAGCAATCAGAGGTAATTTTTATGCATTTCTCACCCTCTCCTGGTTTTGTCTTATACATACTGAGGTGAAAATCTCACCAAATGCTCAACTTGCTTTCTCTGGCGAACCTCTGCATCTCTGCTGCTGTGTCACAGGACAGGGAGGGGTTAAACATCCAAGTATTTAATATCTATAGGAAATAAAGAAGTTTCCCCTTATTGATACCAGATAAAACAAATGACCAAACACAATCCACTTTACCAAGATCAATAATACCAGATAGAAGGGAGAAAAACCACCACACCGTGACCAGATCACATATTACCACCACAGAGTGCCCAAATAACGCCACATACAAGACACAAATGCTGTCACACCATGACCAATGCACATAAAACCACCACAAAGTGATCAAATGCTACCACATACAAGGTATAAATACTGCCACACTATGAGACCACATATTACCCCCACATAGTGACTGAATAATATCACATACAAGGGACAAATACCGTCATGTCATGACCAAAGCACATAATGCCACCACATATAATACTAAATTAATAAAAATGTAAAAAAGGCTCTGTATATTGGGTCAGTGTGCAGGTAATACAGCGATCACCAGTGACATTATACACAGAAGCTCTGTATATAGTGTCAGTGTACAGGTAATGCACTGATCATCATTGACATTATACACAGGAACTCTGTATATAGTGTCAGTGTGTGTATAGGTAATACATGTAGCTTCTCCCCCCATGTTCCATGTAGCTTCTCCTCCCCATCCAGCCATGTACCTTCTCCATCTATCCTCCATCCATCCGTGTACCTTCTCCCCAATCCACCAAACCATCCATGCACCTTCTTCCCCATCCATCCATCTTTTCCCCCTTTTTCATGCCACCCCCCACCCCATTTTGGTCCCTCTTCCAAGCCGTCCCATCCATCCATCCATTTATTCTATTCTGCCCCTCTTCTAGGCCGCCCCATCCATTCATTCATCCATCCATCTATCCATCCCACTTTGTCCCCCCCAGGCTGCTATCTTCAGCCGTAACAGCGCCTTACCTGACTCCACACTACTGATCCCGGCAGCTTCTTCCTCTGCGGCTCCTGGTCTCCCGCTTGCCGGCACCGGGCAGGTTCTTCCTCTGTGGCTCCTAGTCTCCCGCTCACTGGCACTAGGTACCCGGCACCCAGCAGCTTCTTCCTCGGTGGCTCCCGGTCACCGACACCAGGCACCCGGCACCAGGCTTCTTCCTCTGCCGCTCCCGGTCTCCGGCACCAGGCAGCTTCTTCCGCCTCTCTGGCACTAGGCACCCGGCAACTTCTTCATCTGCAGCTCCCAGTCTCTGGCACCAGGCGCCCCGGCAGCACCAGGCACCTGGCATCACCAGACACCACAGCAGCACCAGGTGTTCGGCAGCACAAGGCACCCAGGCGCCCCGGCAGCACCAGGTACCACCAGGCGCCCCGACAGCACCAGGCACCACAGCAGCACCAGGCGCCCCGGCAGCACCAGGCACCACCAAGCACCCCGACTGCACCAGGCGCCACGGCAGCACCAGGAGCCACGGCGGCACCAGGAACCTGGCATCACCAGACACCACAGCAGCACCAGGTGTTCGGCAGCACAAGGCACCCAGGTGCCCCGGCAGCACCAGGCACCACGGCATCACCAGGTGCCCCGGCAGCACCAGGCACCACCAGGCACCCCGGCAGCACCAGGTGCCCTGGCACCACCAGGCGCCCCGGCACCATCAGGCACTCCGAGGTCCTGGCAGCACCAGGCATCTTGGGGGCCCGGCAGCAACAGAGTCCGGCACCATCAGGCACCCTGGGGGCCCGGCACCACCAGGCACCCTGGGGGCCCAGCACCACCAGGCACCCAGGGTGAGCCCGACACCATCAGGTACCCTGGGGGCCCAGCACCATCAGGGGCCCGGCACCATCAGGCACCCTGGGGGCCCGGCACCATCAGGGGCCTAACACCATCAGGCACCCTGAGGGCCAGGCACCATCAGGCACTCTGGGGGCTGGGCACCATCAGGCACCCTCCCGATCCTTCCGTGGGCCAGTCCGCCCCATTGGGACACAGTGACCCCCCCAGGATGGGGACACAAAGGGCCCCCCAGGATGGATGGGGACTCATAGGGGGCCCCCCCCGATGGACGGGGACATGTAGGGGGCTCACCAGGATGGGAACACATAGGGGCCCATCCAGGATGGGTGGGGACACATAGGGGGCCCCCCCAGAATGGATGAGGACACATAGGGGGCCTCTCAGGATCGGGACACCCCATCCATTTTAGGGGGCCCCCCATGTGTCCTCATCCATCCTGGGGGCCCCCCCATGTGTCCCCATCCATCCTGGGAGCCCCACTTTTGTCCCCATCCATCCTGGGGGCCCCCCATGGGTCCCCATCCATCCTGGGGGGCCCCCATGGGTCCCCATCCATCCTGGGGGCCCCCATGGGTCCCCATCCATGCTGGGGCCCCCCATGGGTCCCTATCTATCCTGGGGAGCCCCCTATGTGCCCCCATCCATGCTGGGGCCCCCCATGGGTCCCCATCCATCCTGGGGGCCCCTCATCCATCCTGGGGGCCCCCATGGGTCCCCATCCATGCTGGGGCCCCCCCCATGCATCCCTATCTATCCTGGGGGGCCCCCTATGTGCCCTCATCCATGCTGGGGCCCCCCATGGGTCCCCATCCATGCTGGGGCCCCCATCTATCCTGGGGGGCCCCCTATGTGCCCTCATCCATGCTGGGGCCCCCCATGGGTCCCCATCCATGCTGGGGCCCCCCATGGGTCCCTATCTATCCAGGAGGCCCCCTATGTGCCCCCATCCATGCTGGGGCCCCCCATGGGTTCCCATCCATCCTGGGGGCCCCGCATCCATCCTGGGGGCCCCCCATGGGTCCCCATCCATGCTGGGGCCCCCCATCGGTCCCTATCTATCCTGGGGGGCCCCCTATGTGCCCCCATCCTGATCCCCTGCAGTTAAAATAAAAGAAAAACAATACTTACCTCACAATCCTCTGCTATCCATCGCACACTGCTGCAGACGCACACAGGAAGCAGAGTCCCGGAGCGATGACGTCATCGCCCGAGACTCCGACCTTCCTGTACGCCTGGCAGCATCAGCTGTCAGCAGAGGGTGAGGAGGGAGCGGTACAGCGGGAGATCGCTCCCCGCTGTACCACACAGTGCCACAGACAGGCTAATCATATCGGTCACGGTGTGATAGCACACCGATATGATTAGCACTAACTCAGGGAGGGGGGCAGCAGCGGCGGCACAGGAGGGTATAGGGGGGCGGGGCAAAGGGGGTGGAGCCATGGGTACATGGGGCCCCCCGGGGGATCTCCCGATCTCCCGCCGGGCCAGTCCGCCCCTGATTGTCATCATTTTATAGTTTACAGTGAATACAGCTGATGTCTTCATATCAGGATTATGGGCTGTGGACATGGATCACTTCTAATCATAATGATTTACTTCCAATGTGTCTGAAAAAATGTATGTTTTTTTGATAAGCTGTCCAGAAAAATTAAAAAGTCAAGTTATCAACCCTGGTTTCGAACTTGGAGTGATCTAACGTTCCCCAAATTCAGGTACATTTCAGTTTTTTTCAGTAAAGTGAAGATTTCAACTCACTGAATTTAAAGGCCACGTCACACCTATTACATAGGCGACGTAGGGGCGTGGCCTATCGGCGGCGACATCGTTCCTGTGTCGCCTGATGTAAAGGGGCGACGCCTTTTACTGGTCGCTTGGTTTCAGAGCATTGCTCTGAAACCAGGCGGCCGATCTGGGGCAATGTGTACACATCGCCCCATGTAAACGGCCGCCGACGAGCTGACAGGCAATTGTACTACATCGCTGCTGGGGTTTTGAGACACCCCGGCGGCTATGCCGCCTCTCAACTCGCCGGCCCATCGCCGGAGATGTCTTGCCGTGTAAACGGGAGGAGGCAACGCTGGCGGGGCGCCAAAAACGTGCGCACTCCCGCCCATCGCCGCCAACATCTCCGGGGCCATCGCCAGGTGTGACGGTACCCTAAGAAAGGTTACTTTAGAACCCAAATTTCATACATGGCTTCGAATTAATTGATATATACATAAACACCTCTCTGTAGCTGGAGTTGAGAGCAAGAATGGTAGAATATTCAAATACTGTATTTTTCGCTTTATAAGGCACACAGGATTTTAAGGGGCATGGGGTCAATCTTATAATGCCCATGTCCTTTTACAACTCATATAAATGTCCCTCATTCTGGTATATATATAACCCACATCCTGTTACATAACCCCCTCATCCTTGTACATGGTCCCCCATCCTGGTGTAATGACCAGAGGTCCTATTAAGATCCAGTGAGTCACAGACTGAGACAGAGGCAGTAATAAACAACAGTATTTTTACTGATATGGGGATCAAGGTATGGTTTAGTAAGGAATGTAAAAGTCTCAAAATCCCCTTAAAATATTACCAATAACAGTTTCACACACTCAGCGTTAGCCGACATCAATGCACCGATCTCAGAGTTCCCAGGGTATGTAAATCACACTCAGAACCAGGAGCAAATTTACCTACACGTTAGACTTATCAAGGAGTTAACTTATGTGCCGCCCAGCTTAGGGGACCGGGATACCCGGCGCAGGGTCCCTTTCCTTGGGGAAGTCACTGGTGGCTGGACCCAGGCCGTGGCCCCAGGCTGGCACACTCCTAAAAGGGGGTATTTACAGGGGATTTAGAAGTTTATATAATTTATAAAGTTTGTAGATGTTATTGTCGTGACGCCACCCAGAATAATGTGGCTATATATGGCCACCGCTGCCTTGTACTGGCCAGGGGATGATGGTGAGAGGCAGCTGAGATGGTATAGCCCTTTTCCGGGTAGGGCTGTAGGGTCCCCTGGACAGGTGATGTTAAAGTTAATGATGGATGAAGATGGAAGTATGGTGAGGAGATGTTAAGGACACAGACACTTACTTGATTCACAGCAAATTCTCTCAGCGGTGATGGTCCCAATCCTGGATAGATGGTAGCTGTTAAATCAGAGGCTGAGGCACAGATGAGGTTTAACTGGTTTACTTTCAACCAAACTATAATACAACAAGTCCCGTCTCCGGAGTCTGCAATAGGGGTTCAGTTGCTCAGGCCCCACCGGGTCCTTTACCTCCTGTTTGCGCTGTCTATGTGGCCCTGCTGCCGTGTGTGAACTCGCTGCTGGCCCAAATCTGTCCTCTCTGGGTCCCACTCAACAGGCAACTTGAGTCCTTTGTCTCTCTCTGCTTACCCCCTCCGGGAGTACTGCTGAACTCTAAGTATGTTGCTGTGTCTGGCCCTGTGAAGCTTGTTGTTACCTCACGTTTTCCGGTTGCTGTATTGTATATAACTAATGCAGCCACGGATCCGGTATCCGTATTTGCGCTTTTTATCTAGGGTAGATAATGATGCTACCCGATTCTGAAAGTGTTTCTCTTATCAGTTTTCTCCTCCTCAGACCGATGGCTTGGCCCTGGAAATTGTCAGCCAGTCCTCAGGAACTCAATGCAGCTCCTGTCACTCTGAGCTCGTGGCTCCAACTGTCTGAAAATTTACCTCAAACCAGTGTTTTATATCTCTAGGGAAGTCTCTGGTGTCTCTGGAGCTCCCCCTACTGGCCAAAGGTGGTAGTGCAGTGGCATGGCTTTCTAAGTGAGTGCAACTATTATGATCTTATACTGTGGCTAATACCCGCAGGGGCGCCACATTCCCCCTTAGTTAAGAACAGTACTCGGGGCTGTGGGACAATAAACATAAGATATAACAGATAATATCTACAGAGTCTTAAAAAAAAAAAAAAAAGTTACAAAAACCACTCAAGTTTAAAAAATAGAGTCTTGTAAAAAGTCACTTCAAATAGCGTCCATTAATACAGCTCTGTCCTTGAGGGCTATTTATTTGTTAGGAAAGGCACTGCACTTAGCGTCCATTTTTCCAACAAAGTTTATGAATAAACTTAAGAATGTTCAAAAAACAGTCTTTCCGGAGCTTTAATTTACCGCCTCCGGGCTGATAAATGAAGAAAAGAACTCAAGAATATGCAAGTAGTTCATACAAAATAGTCTCTGTAGGTACTGAGCTTTTTAACGTTACATCTAATAACTACTAATTAACAACTAAACAAGTTCCTTTCAGATATTTCTGGTTGAAATATCTATTTACATTTGGTAGTCTGCATATCTTGCTGGTAATTGACCCTGAGTACTACGCTGTGATCTGCGTAACGCTTGTGTACTGGGTGTACTCAATGTGATGGTGTGAGTGGACGTATACCTAGTAAGTACTTCTGGTTCTGCTAGGGATAATTCCACATTTGTGGGATTGGCAATTCCACCGTGTCCAGGACTATTATTACTAGGAATTTGTTCTTCCTGTCTTGGGACTTCTTGTGGTACAGGGTCTGGTGTTTGATAGAAGGCCATCATGGGAACTACTACTGCACCATTGTAGGTTGGCCAGGTTTTAGGAAAGTCTCCTAGATAGGTATGATATACTCCATCTTCTTCTTTTTCGTTAACAGGTTGAACCGGTACTGGTTGAATAACTTCTGGTTCAGGTTGAATGACTTCTTTTTCTTTCAATGTCTCTGGACATAGTTTTAGATTGTCTCTTGACACTAGTACTGATGTTAATCCACCATCTTTGCTTATAAGACACATTTTAGGATTGTTCACTCTCATTGGTAAAACTGTATATGGGACGGATTCCCACTGATTGTCCAGTTTATTAGTGCGACGGTTTCTCTTGAGCACTTGATCACCAGGTTTTAATGGGGTTGCTAGAGCATTCTGGTTGAAGTATTGCTCTTGTCTTTCTCTAGTTTTCTGGAGATTCCTTTCTACGCATTCTTGCACTTGGCGATATTGTTGTTGGCGTAGGGAGTCCCAGTTGGAATCCTGAACTTCTGCGTCCGGTTTTACAATACCCATTTCTAGATCTATTGGTAGCTTGCCAGGTCTTGCACGCATAAGGTAAGCTGGGGTACAGTTTGTGGAGCTTACCGGGACATTGTTATAGAGGTCTACCAAATCAGGCAATTTCTCTGGCCATAGGTTTCTCTCTGTCTCTGGTAAAGTCTTTAAGAGATCGATTACAATATGGTTCATTTTTTCGCATAAGCCATTTGTTTGCGGATGATAGGCTGTTGTACGGATCTTCTTGCAGCCATACATATTGCAAAATTCTCTGAAGATCTCTGATTCAAATGCTGTACCTTGGTCTGCGAGTACTTGTTCCGGATATCCATGGGGTCTGCAAAAGTATGTCTGGAACGCCTTAGCTGCTGTTTTTGCAGTGAGATCTTTCACGGGCACTACTACCAAGAAACGTGAGTAATGGTCCACTATGGTTAAAGCATAGACATAGCCGGACCGGCTTGGTGTCAATTTCACGTGGTCTATTGCTACGAGCTCAAGTGGTTGCTTGGTAACTATAGGCTGGAGTGGTGCTCTTTGGTTTTTTAGATCTTTTCTTCTGAGGTTGCACGGACCACAGTTTCTGCACCATTCTTCAATTGATCTTCTCATTCCAACCCAGTAGAATCTTTCTCTTAAAAGTACTTCTAGCTTTTTCCACCCGAAGTGACCAGCACCATTGTGATAAGCTTCTAGGACCATTTTTACATCTTGTTTAGGCACAATGATCTGCCATACTAGCTCATGCGTCTTTGGATTGGTATATCTTCTGCACAGCTTTCCTTGGTACAGGAACATTTTGCCTCTCTCTTTCCAGAGTTGATGTGTCTCTTTCGGTGCATTTTCATTGGGATACGCACTTTGCTCAGTCAGCAGTTCTTTCACCAACTTCACAGCTGGATTGCTGTCTTGAGTGTCAGCCCATCTGTGGTGTGCTAATGGGTTGAGATTCACTTGTTGATGTTTCTGGTAGGCACTGGATTGATACTGTCCTACCTTGGGACGATGGAAGGCGGGTAGTTCAATTTCTTCAAGTTCTACCGGTTCTTCTTCCACATCTCTCAAGTGCGGCATCCGGGATAAGGCGTCTGCATTTCCATTCTTTCGGCCTGCTCTATACTTGATCACGAAGTTGTAATTAGACAGCCTGGCTATCCATCGCTGTTCCAGCGCACCTAGCTTGGCTGTATCCAGGTGGGTCAATGGGTTGTTATCAGTATAGACGGTGAATTCTGCAGCTGCCAAGTAGTGTTTGAAACGCTCAGTCACAGCCCAGACTACTGCCAGTAGTTCTAACTTGAAGGAGCTGTAATTTTCAGGATTTCTTTCAGTAGGCCGGAGCTTTCTACTTGCAAAGGCGATGACTTTCTCCTTGCCTCCTTGCTTCTGAGATAGTACTGCTCCCAGTCCCACATTACTGGCATCTGTGTAAAGGATGAAAGGTTGATGGTAATCGGGGTATGCCAGAACTTCTTCTCCGGTCAATGCCTTCTTCAACTTTTCAAAGGAATCTTCCCTCTCATCACTCCACTGGAAAGGAGGATTGCGGTTTGAAGGCTTCTTCGACTGCCCTACCAGGATGTCTTGTAGAGGAGCTGCTAGCTTGGTGAACCCTTGGATGAATCTACGATAGTAGCCCACCAGTCCCAGGAATTGCCTCACCTGTTTCACGCTGGTAGGTCTTGGCCAATCCCTTATTGCGGTTACTTTCTCGGGATCCGGTGCTACTCCTTCTGAACTTACAACGTGTCCCAGGTATTGTACCTTTGGCTTTAGAAGGTGACATTTTGATGGCTTGATCTTCATACCATACCGGGATAAGGCTTCGAACACTTCTGCCAGATCTTGTAGATGTTGTTCGTAAGTCTTTGAGTAGACTATTACATCATCTAGGTACAGAAGGACGGCTTCAAAGTTCTTGTGTCCGAGACAGCATTCCATCAATCGCTGAAAGGTACCGGGTGCGTTGCAGAGTCCGAATGGCATACAATTAAATTCACAGAGACCCATCGGGGTGGTAAACGCTGTCTTCTCTTTATCTTCCTCAGCCACAGGGACTTGCCAATACCCACTTGTTAAGTCTAAGGTGGAAAAATAGTTAGCAGATCTTAAAGCAGCTAATGACTCTTCAATTCTAGGTAAGGGGTAGGCGTCTTTATGGGTAATGTGATTAATCTGCCGGTAGTCTACGCACATTCTCATGGTTCCGTCTTTCTTTTTAACTATTACCAGAGGGGCTGCCCAGGGGCTACAACTGTCTCTTATTACCCCGGCCTGTTTCATCTCCCTCAGCATGTCTTTAGCACATTGATAATGAGCGGGCGGTATGGGTCTATATCTCTCTTTTATTGGTGGGTGGTTACCGGTAGGAATTGTATGTTCTACCCCTTTAATCTGTCCGAAGTCTAATGGGTGTTTACTGAAGACCCGTTCATATTCTTCTACTAGTCGGTACACCCCTTGTTTTTGGTGGGTAGGTGTTGAATCTGTACCTATATGCAGCTGCTGACACCAATCTTCTAATTCTCCACTTGAACCATTGTCGTCCGCCTGACATGACGGATTCAAGGGCCCAATGGCTATGATGGCATTGTTGTCAACAGTGTATAGCTTGGCCATTGTAGCGTACCTTGGTAAAGTGACCTCTTCCTCTCCACAATTCAAAAGACGTATGGGCACTCTTCCCCTGTGTACCTCGACTATTCCTCTAGCCGTTAATATCGTGGGTCTACTATCAGTGTACACAGGCTCTACCAAGGCTTGGTAATCTCGTCCTTTAATACCAATGGCTGCTCTACACCATACCAGCATTTCAGTTTTTGGAGGTATCACTATAGGAGTTGGGTCACTTACCCTCACACTGCCGATTTCTCCACCTGCAACCTCTACTTGTTGCTTCAGCACCAATGCTTTTATCTCTCTCCAGAGAATTCTCTGCTGGCAGGATTGGGCAGTTTCCGCAAATTGCTGTAAAATAGTAATAACCTCGGAAAAACAATTTTCTAAAACATTCATACCTACCAATACAAAAGGTTCCCGTCGGTTAACATCAACAATTATGATACCCTGATTTTTTAATTCTGCTCTACCAATCTTAATGGTCATCTCTCTAAATCCTACTTGCGGTACCAATTTTCCATTACTAGCATATATACTTAGCTCAACATTAGATGGTCTTTTATCAATGTCTGAATCTGCCCAGTACCTCTTATAAAGGATATGTGGTATAGATGAAATCTGGGAACCAGTGTCCAACAAGGCATTGAGGGGAATACCGTCCAGCACGATGGGGAAAATAGGACGTCCTCCGACGTACTTATCGTGCCAGGATGTTGGGCCTTGAAAGTTCACTCCTGCGAAGCGGCCCGCATTCCCAGGGGATCCTTGTTTAAATCACAATTGCGGGCGATGTGGCCTGGCTTCCGGCAACGGCGGCAAATAGGCTGTCCATCCGGCTGGTAACGGTCGTTGGGTCGTCCTCTCCACGCTGGGTATCTCTGGGGTCTCATCCAGGGAATATCCTCTCTGCGGTTCGCCAACTCCATCTTGGGTGTAGTCTGTGATTCTCTCATTTCCTGCATGGTTTTAGCCATTGAGGTGACAATGTCTGTTAGAGAGTCAAGCTTTTGCTGGAAAGCATCATTAGCACTGGCCTCCAGGGCTTAACTGATGTCACTGGCATTCTCTGTTGTTGAGGGGTTTCTGTAATGGATTGCTCAGGATCCTGATCCCAAAGTGCCTCTGCCTGCTGGAGACGAATAGCGCTCTCCTTTAACTGGGCAAATGTCACTTCAGGGTCCTTGAAAGTCAGCATACTCGCATGTCCTCGATGAGAAGGGGTTAATAGTCCCTCAATGAATTGATCTTTTAACAATTTATCAGCGCCAGTGTTAAACATTGGTTCAGCCAGTGTAAGCGCTTTAAGGGCCTCTTGTAAATTCAGGGCAAAGTCTCTCACACTCTCATTGGCCTTTTGTTTGCAATTGAAGAATTTGGTCTTTGCTTTGCTACCAGCAGTAGTTTCAAATACTGCCTTTAATCCAGCTAGAATATGCTCAGCAGTGTCTTTTAGATCAGCGGACCATGCTGTGACTTCTCGCTTGGCATTACCACTTAACTGTGCCATCAGCAAACCGACACGCTGAGCTTCTGCCATTGGAAACATGTTTAAATAGGCCAGCAGTTTTTCTTTAAAATCATCAAAAGTATTAGGCTTACCTTCATACACTGGAAGCCATGGAGCACCTGGGGTATATGGCATCAACATCGGCATAATGGGCGCTGCACCTTGCGCCGCTGTGCTGCCGAGCGCTCTGTTCTGTGGTTCAGCTGCATTTGTGTCGCCGGGTGTTTCGGCGTCTCCGTGCTGCGACATGTTGCGCCCCCTTAGTTAATCCGGACCCTTCCGGTCCTCTGCTTCCGTCGGGATGGCGTATAATCGTTCCGCTGTGCAGCAGGATTGGTTTTCCCCTTTTGCAGACGTCAGAGCTCTCAGCTTGGTACCGCCCACAAAGACACGCCCCCTGCTGCTTCTGCTCGCCGTGAGCTCAGTAATGGCGGAATCTGAAATTTTTCAGTCAGATCAGAGCTCAGGGCTATGACACAGTTCAAATAGCAGTCTCGTGCTGTGGCAGTTATGAGGTAATTAGTGATGATGCAATTTTACCTCAGAGGCTGGCGGCCATTTTGTTTCAATGTTAGTCAATGGGGAAAAGTCTATTTCAATGGTTTCCAATGGGAAAATCACTTTTTGATAAAAATGTCAATTTTTCTCGGATTTTCTCACAATTTTCGGCATTAATCACGGCACACAGTACCCGATTTAACCAGGCACAGTAAATCCTGTTCGTGACGCCAAAGGGAGATGTGCCGCCCAGCTTAGGGGACCGGGATACCCGGCGCAGGGTCCTTTCCTTGGGGAAGTCACTGGTGGCTGGACCCAGGCCGTGGCCCCAGGCTGGCACACTCCTAAAAGGGGGTATTTACAGGGGATTTAGAAGTTTATATAATTTATAAAGTTTGTAGATGTTATTGTCGTGACGCCACCCAGAATAATGTGGCTATATATGGCCACCGCTGCCTTGTACTGGCCAGGGGATGATGGTGAGAGGCAGCTGAGATGGTATAGCCCTTTTCCGGGTAGGGCTGTAGGGTCCCCTGGACAGGTGATGTTAAAGTTAATGATGGATGAAGATGGAAGTATGGTGAGGAGATGTTAAGGACACAGACACTTACTTGATTCACAGCAAATTCTCTCAGCGGTGATGGTCCCAATCCTGGATAGATGGTAGCTGTTAAATCAGAGGCTGAGGCACAGATGAGGTTTAACTGGTTTACTTTCAACCAAACTATAATACAACAAGTCCCGTCTCCGGAGTCTGCAATAGGGGTTCAGTTGCTCAGGCCCCACCGGGTCCTTTACCTCCTGTTTGCGCTGTCTATGTGGCCCTGCTGCCGTGTGTGAACTCGCTGCTGGCCCAAATCTGTCCTCTCTGGGTCCCACTCAACAGGCAACTTGAGTCCTTTGTCTCTCTCTGCTTACCCCCCCCGGGAGTACTGCTGAACTCTAAGTATGTTGCTGTGTCTGGCCCTGTGAAGCTTGTTGTTACCTCACGTTTTCCGGTTGCTGTATTGTATATAACTAATGCAGCCACGGATCCGGTATCCGTATTTGCGCTTTTTATCTAGGGTAGATAATGATGCTACCCGATTCTGAAAGTGTTTCTCTTATCAGTTTTCTCCTCCTCAGACCGATGGCTTGGCCCTGGAAATTGTCAGCCAGTCCTCAGGAACTCAATGCAGCTCCTGTCACTCTGAGCTCGTGGCTCCAACTGTCTGAAAATTTACCTCAAACCAGTGTTTTATATCTCTAGGGAAGTCTCTGGTGTCTCTGGAGCTCCCCTACTGGCCAAAGGTGGTAGTGCAGTGGCATGGCTTTCTAAGTGAGTGCAACTATTATGATCTTATACTGTGGCTAATACCCGCAGGGGCGCCACACTTAACTAAAGGCTATGTACATCAACTGTGGGCGGTCTGATGGGACCTCTGAGATGGCACACTGAGTATAACTTATCACAGCTAATAACAATACATTACACTATATCAATGCTGGCTATACACTTAGCACAGGGATACCCGGGTATCTCAAAACTATGGTACCATCAACCTCAAATGTAGCTTTACACCGGTGTATATTCCACGTGGGCTGCAGCAAGTCCAGAAAAAGAAAAAGAAAAGAAAAACCTTTGGCGCCAAAAAAAAAACCGTATTGTAAAAAAACAGCAAAATTTGGCAGCTTACCAGCCAATGCCAGATTCACATGTCCAGTACTTTAGTTCTGTAAGCTTGGGGTGTAATCTGTGGAGCACTCTTTTCCAGGGCTTGTCAGGACCTTGTCAGGATCCTCCCAATGTGGATGGCACCGGACGCCGGCTCTCCTTTCGCAGTCACTCACGGCCTTCCTGGACGCCAATCACTTGTTTCATCAGGGGATCATCTCCTCAGCCTCCTTGTCAGGATCCTCCCAATGTGGATGGCACCGGACGCCGGCTCTCCTTTCGCAATCACTCACGGCCTTCCTGGATGCCAATCACTCGCTCCAACAGGGGGAACATCTCCTCAGCCTCTCCTCGGATGCTGGACACTTGCTCAGTTCAAGATAAAGTCTTTAGTCCACACAACAGGGCTTGGAAACAACTTTAAAGGCCCATATAGCTTGCACTGGCTCTGCTGTAATCCTTACACTAGTAATGGCCACCACAGAGAGAGATCAACAACAACCGGAGCAACTGACAGAGCCGTCACCAAGGCAACCAGAGACCGTGCTTTCACTTTCCTGGACACAGAGCAGTCACCATGGCAACCAGAGACTGTGCTTTTTACTTTCCTGGGCCACTACAAAATGGCAGTCTGCTTGGTTTTAGCAGCTTATTAGTTTACTCTCTCAACTGGACTATAGCCCCCCATCCTCAATATGGCCCTCTTATATTGGATATAGCCCCCTGTGCTGGTACATAGCCCCCATGTGCTGGCACATATACCCCTCTGTGTCAGCACATATTGCCCCCTGTGAAGGCACATAGCCCCTGTGAAGGCACATATAGTCCCCTGTGATGACACTCAGCCCCCTGTTATGGCACCCATCACCATGTGCTGGCACCCATCCCCCTGTGCTGGCACACATGCCTCTGTTCTCGCACACATGCCCTTGTGATGGCACACATCTTTTGTGATGGCACATATGTCCCTGTGCTGGCACCCATCCCCCTGTGCTTACAAATATGCCCCTTTGATGGCACACATCCCCCTGTGAAGGCACATATAGTCCCCTGTGATGACACACAGACCCCTGTTATGGAACCCATCCCCTGTTATGGAACCCATCCCCCTGTGCTGGCACCCATTCCCCTGTGCTGGCACACAAGCCTCTGTTCTGGCACACATGCCCCTCTGATGGCACCCTTCCCTTGTGATGGCACATATGTCCCTGTGCTGGCAGCCATCCCACTGTGCTTACATATATGCCCCTGTGATGGCACACACATCCCCCTATGATGGTACACATCCCCTATGCTGGTACATAACCCCCTCTGATGGCACATATGTCCCTGGGCTGGCAAACATCCCCCTGTGCTGGCACATATTTCCCTGGGCTGGCACACATCCCCTGTGCTGGCACACATGCCCTTAGGATGGCACACATCCTCCTGTGATGTCACATATCCCCCTGTGCTGGCACATATGCCCCTGGGCTGGCACACATCTCCCTGTGCTGGCACACATATCCTTGTGCTGGCACACATCCTCCTGCACTGGATATAACACCCCGCCATCCTGGATATGGCCCCCTATGCTGCTGCCCACACTAAAATAACAAACCATTTTGAATCAACCTGCATCCCCGGGAGCCCGATCATCTCTGCTGTGCCGATCACATGACCAACTCATCGGGACTCAGGAAGTGCGGCAAGTAGGGAGAGATGATGGACAGAACCGGAGAGGTAAGTTCAAAGCGGTTTGTTATTTTAGTGTTTGCAGCAGCATGGGGGGGGGGCATACACAGTAATGGGGGGCTATATCTAGGATGGGGTGACTGCAGGCAATGTACTGTGCGCTCCCCTGTCCATATCTCGATGCGGTATCAGCACCAAGGTGATGGACATCGGGTGCAGTGCATATTACATAAGGCTAATGAGCGGGAGCACATGACCTCCCGCTGCCTCTGCAGCTTGCATCCAGTTTTCTCCAGCCCCCGGACACTGCTCCAAAGTGCCCCCCTCCTCCCTACAGTATAGAAAGTTAAGTTTCAGATTATAAAATGCACCCCTCACGTTTCCCCAAAATTTGGGAGAACAAAAGTGAGTTTTGTAATCCAAAAAATACGGTATATATTTTTTTACTTGCAAAAGAAACAATCTAAGGACAAAGTAAAAGAGGAATACTATAGGAGAATGCAAGGCTATATTTGAGGATACATCCTAATAAATATAGAGCATAATACTGTACGTTTCTGAGCTTAAAATAAATATTTATGAAGAATATTTCAAGCTCTGTAAAAAGCATGCTATAGGGATTTTAATTACACATGGTATGGTGATATTAGTTGGGTTTTTTGCTTTAGCATCACTTTTTGATTGTATTACATGATGTTTTTGCTCATTTTAGGTATAGTATTACCTTTACTATGTACTTGTGCAATATATGAGGGTACCGTTACACGTCGCAACATTGCATGCAATTTCGCTTGCAACTTACTGGTTGCAGTGAAATCATGGACATATTGCTCCATTTTGTACACAGCCACAAAATGGAACAATGTGTCCATGATTTCACTGCAACCAGAGATCTGTTCAGAAGTTGGACACAGATATCTGTGTGTGTAAAGTGGCCTTTACAATGATTTCACTGCAACCAGTAAGTTGCAAGTGAAATTACATGCAATGTTGCGACGTGTAACGGTACCCTCAATGTAGAAAGCCATTTATTGCTTAGAAAAGCCATGTGGGTGAGAGGAATGAGAGAAAACCAGCTGAACATACAGGCTCTTGCACACGAGCATAGAAATTGGATTAGTGCAATGCGATAAAAAATTGCATAAAGGCCCCGTTACATGCAACGATATCGTTACCAATATTGTTGCAACGTCACCGGTTTTGTGACATTACAGCGAGATTGAAACGACATCTTTGCGTGTGACACTTACCAACAACCAACGATGAGGTCGTTCATCGTTGATTGGTGGTAAATGACCAGGATCATTTTTTGATCGTTGGTCTCCCACTGGGCAGCCAGCATTGGCGTGTGTGATAGTGGGAGACTAGCAATCAACGACCTCCCAGCACCGCACAGTGCACACTGGGAGGCTGCGCTTAGTTACCCGATGTTTACCCTGGTTACCAGTGTTCTCACTGGTCGCTGATCGCTGGTGAGTCTGCCTCTGTGACAGCTCACCAGCGATCAGATAACGATGTCAGAGCGACCCCATCGTTGGTTGGGTAGCTGGGACATCGTTATGTGTAATGGGGCCTTTACAATCAGGCCAATGTTAGGCTAGGCTCACACATGCAGCAGGATTTTGTAAACCTGATCCGGTTTTGAGCTGTAAAAAATGCTCAAAATCGTATCAGGAACTGCTCCCTATAGGAGCCCATTAAGGTAACCGGATTGCTCCACATACAATCCGGTTCCCAGCTCCAGATCTGCAGCCTGCGGTAAAAATATGCAGGCTGCAGTTCCCAGAGCGGTTCTATCAACCGCAAGGCGGTGACCGGATTGCTCAGGATGTGTAATCCTGAGCAATGCCGTTACTGTATACTTTGTTCATCCCTGCTGCCGGGCTCCTCTGTGAGAAGCACACATACTATAGCTATTGTAGCTATAGTATGTGCGCTGTCTGAGGTCCTGAAGGCTTATACAGTAAGATCTATGGGCAGCGCTGCCCATAGATCTACTGTAAATGGCTTCAGAACCTCGGACAGTGCACATACTATAGCTACAATAGCTATAGTATGCACGCTGCTCTCAGAGGAGCCCGGCGCATTCATTGATAAAAATATACAGCAGCTGACAGGAGCCGGCTGCTGTACATAAGTGATTAAAGCATTATATGCCCACCTGAGTAGGTGAAAGGCTTCTAGGGGGAGTGGGCACCCCTAGAGACATTATAGGAACATTTAATAATAAAATTAACAGTTGTAACACACACAGAACAGTTTGCTCATCCCTGCGGCAGCAGAGATGAGCAAACTATCTGGTAATCGGATTGCTCAGGATTACACATCCTGAGCAATCCCGTTACCGGATTGCGGCTTCAGCAATCCGATTCCTGGATTGCTGGTTGTCTGAAGCCAATTGCGTTCACCGCATCCGGATCTGGATGCAGTGAACGCAATTCTATATTTAAGTGTGACCCCAGCCTATATCTGGGCTTAAATAAACCAAGTTTTGATTTGTACCAATGTTGTGGTTCTACATTTAAGTCCACAGAAGCTGAGTCTGCGCAGGTTTTGTCTGCTCCTTATTCTGGATACTGAGGTAAGAACATCTCACAGCACCCATCAGCCAGCCACAACTCTAATCACTTTGTAAAGAGACAGAACAGCAAGGAATAGGAACCAGCCTGATTAGGTACACTTTGTTGCGCTGTGATGACTTTTACACTATTTTTATCAAAATAATGTTACCTAAGTTCCTGTGGTATTTACAGTATACGAACACTGATCACAAACACAAAAGGCTCAAGCTTCATCTGCATTTTCCGAGTACAGCACTTTTTCTAGCTAAATGGACCAGAGTTGCAAAGAAAAGTTCAGAATTGTTTCCATTTTAGGCTAGGGTCACATTTACGTTTTGACCCTAGCCAACCGGACTGTGCTTTTATCTTAGTACTTTTCCCAGCACCGCATAGCGTTACCGCTATGCGGTGCTGGATAGCGCTGCCCCTAGTTACCCGATATTTACCTTCCCAAACAGTCATACAGGAAGCTGCTGGGAGTGCGCTTTACAGCGCCGCACAGGAAACGCTGTCTGCAGCGTTTCCTGTGCGGCGCTGTAAAGCGCACTCCCAGCAGCTTCCTGTGTGACTGGTTGCTGGTTGGGAAGGTAAATATCAGGTAACTAGGGGCAGCGCTATCCAGCACCGCATAGCGGTAACGCTATGCGGTGCTGGGAAAAGTACTAAGATAAAAGCGCAATCCGGTAGGCTAGGGTCAAAACGTAAATGTGACCCTAGCCTAACTTTAGATAAAATGTGAGAAACAGACATGTATTATATTATGAGGAATTCTGTTGAATAGTTTATCAATCATTAAAGATTTGCCAGTTAAAGGAAATTTATCAGCAGATTTGTGCTATCTAATATATAAAGCAGAGTGTATGTATGAACGTATGAATACATACATATTTATGTCCACTAAAGAATTTGGACTGTCGCACCTACATTCACAAAATTTTGTGCAGACGTTGCATTTACAATCATAAAATTTTATACAGCCACCTTATTTCACTCATTTGACTCTGGGAATGTCTATGACTATGTTTTGAGGTAAAAGTTTAACCCTACACTCTACACTGTTTGTATGCATGAGCCAATAGATACTGCATTATATTGCACTACTAGTAAAAAGGCCCGATGCAATTGCATCGGGAGCGCGGTGAAATGAATTGTGTGTATACAGGCGGGTCAGTGGGTAGCAGAGTATACAGGCGGCTCTGTGGGTAGCAGAGTATTCAGGCGGCTCTGTGGGTAGCAGAGTATACAGGCGGCTCTGTGGGTAGCAGAGTATACAGGCGGCTCTGTGGGTAGCAGAGTATACAGGCGGCTCTGTGGGTAGCAGAGTATACAGGCGGCTCTGTGGGTAGCAGAGTATACAGGCGGCTCTGTGGGTAGCAGAGTATACAGGCGGCTCTGTGGGTAGCAGATTATACAGGCAGCTCTTTGCGTAGCAGAGTATACAGGTGGCTCTGTGGGTAGCAGAGTATAAAGCGGCTGTGTGAGTAGCAGAGTATAGAGGCGGCTGTGCGGGGAGCAGAGTATACAGGCGGCTCTGTGGGTAGCAGAGTATACAGGCGGCTCTGTGGGTAGCAGAT
Source organism: Allobates femoralis (assembly GCA_033576535.1). Lineage (NCBI taxonomy): Eukaryota > Metazoa > Chordata > Amphibia > Anura > Aromobatidae > Allobates > Allobates femoralis. Next base: position 12,857 of record JARQOC010000165.1, on the reverse strand, counting down.
TATACAGGCGGCTCTTTGCGTAGCAGAGTATACAGGCGGCTCTGTTGTTAGCAGAGTATACAGGCGGGTGTGTGGGTAGCAGAGTATAGAGACGGCTGTGTGGGGAGCAGAGTATACAGGCGGTTGTGCGGGGAGCAGAGTATACTGGCGGCTGTGCGGGAAGCAGAGCATACAGGCGGCTGTGCGGGGAGCAGAGCATACAGGCGGCAGTGCGGGGAGCAGAGCATACAGGCGGCAGTGCGGGGAGCAGAGCATACAGGCGGCAGTGCGGGGAGCAGAGTATACAGGCGGCTGTGCGGGGAGCAGAGTATACAGGCGGCTGTGCGGGGAGCAGAGTATACAGGCGGCTGTGCGGGGAGCAGAGTATAGAGGCGGCTGTGCGGGGAGCAGAGTATACAGGCGGCTGTGCGAGGAGCAGAGTATACAGGCGGCTGTGTATACAGGCGGGTGTGCGGGGAGCAGAGCATATAGGCGGCTGTGCGGGGAGCAGATTATACAGGGGGCTCTGTGGGTAGCAGAGTATACAGGCGGCTGTGTGGGTAGCAGAGTATACAGGCGGCTGTGTGGGTATCAGAGTATAAAGCGGCTGTGTGAGTAGCAGAGTATAGAGGCGGCTGTGCGGGGAGCAGAGTATACAGGCGGCTGTGGGGGGAGCAGAGTATAGAGGGGTGTGTGCGGGGAGCAGAGTATACAGGCGGGTCTGTGGGTAGCAGAGTATAGAGGCAGCTGTGCGGGGAGCAGAGTATACAGGCGGCTGTGCGGGGAGCAGAGTATACAGGCGGCTGTGCGGGGAGCAGAGTATACAGGCGGCTGTGCGGGGAGCAGAGTGTACAGGCGGCTGTGCAGGGAGCAGAGTATACAGGCGGCTGTGTATACAGGCGGGTGTGCGGGGAGCAGAGCATATAGGCGGCTGTGCGGGGAGCAGAGTATACAGGGGGCTCTGTGGGTAGCAGAGTATACAGGCAGCTGTGTGGGTAGCAGAGTATACAGGCGGCTGTGTGGGTATCAGAGTATAAAGCGGCTGTGTGAGTAGCAGAGTATAGAGGCAGCTGTGCGGGGAGCAGAGTATACAGGCGGCTGTGGGGGGAGCAGAGTATACAGGCGGCTGTGCGGCGAGCAGAGTATAGAGGCGGGTCTGTGGGTAGCAGAGTATACAGGCAGCTGTGCAGTGAGCAGAGTATACAGGCGGCTGTGCGGGGAGCAGAGTATACAGGCGGCTGTGCGGGGAGCGTAGTATACAGGGGTCTGTGCAAGGAGCGGAGTATACAGGCGGCAGTGCGGGGAGGGGAGTATACAGGCGGGAGTGCGGGGAGTGGAGTATACAGGCGGCAGTGCGGGGAGCAGAGCATACAGGGGTGTGTGCGGGGAGGCGAGTATAGAGGGGTGGGTGCGGGGAGGCAAGTATAGAGGGGTGTGTGCGGGGAGCAGAGTATACAGGGGTGTGTGCGGGGAGCAGAGTATACAGGGGTGTGTGCGGGGAGCAGAGTATAGAGGGGTGTGTGCTGGGAGCAGAGTATACAGGGGTTTGTGCGGGGAGCAGAGTATACAGGGGTGTGTGCGGGGAGCAGAGTATACAGGGGTGTGTGCGGGGAGCAGAGTATACAGGGGTGTGTGCGGGGAGCAGAGTATACAGGGGTGTGTGCGGGGAGCAGAGTATACAGGGGTGTGTGCGGGGAGCAGAGTATACAGGCGGCTGTGGGGGGAGCAGAGTATACAGGCGGCTGTGCGGCAAGCAGAGTATACAGGCAGGTCTGTGGGTAGCAGAGTATACAGGCAGCTGTGCGGGGAGCAGACTATACAGGCGGCTGTGCGGGGAGCAGAGTATACAGGGGTCTGTGCGGGGAGCGGAGTATACAGGGGTCTGTGCGGGGAGCGGAGTATACAGGGGTCTGTGCGGGGAGCGGAGTATACAGGGGTCTGTGCGGGGAGGGGAGTATACAGGCGGGAGTGCGGGGAGGGGAGTATACAGGCGGCAGTGCGGGGAGGGGAGTATACAGGCGGCAGTGCGGGGAGCGGAGTATACAGGCGGCAGTGCGTGGAGCAGTGTATACAGGGGTGTGTGCGGGGAGGCGAGTATAGAGGGGTGTGTGCGGGGAGGCGAGTATAGAGGGGTGTGTGCGGGGAGCAGAGTATACAGGCGGCTGTGCGGGGAGCAGAGTATACAGGCGGCTGATAGAGGGGGATGTGCGGGGAGGAGGTGATAGAGGGGGCTGTGCGGGGTGGAGGTGATAGAGGGGGCTGTGCGGGGAGGAGGTGATAGAGGGGGCTGTGAGGGGAGGAGGTGATAGAGGGGGATGTGCGGGGAGGAGGTGATAGAGGGGGATGTGCGGGGAGGAGGTGATAGAGGGGGCTGTGCGGGGAGGAGGTGATAGAGGGGGCTGTGCGGGAGGAGGTGATAGAGGGGGCTGTGCGGGGAGGAGGTGATAGAGGGGGATGTGCGGGGAGGAGGTGATAGAGGGGGCTGTGCAGGGAGGAGGTGATAGAGGGGGCTGTGCAGGGAGAGAGGTGATAGAGGGGGATGTGCGGGAGGAGGTGATAGAGGGGCTGTGCGGGGTGGAGGTGATAGAGGGGGCTGTGCGGGGAGGAGGTGATAGAGGGGGATGTGCGGGGAGGAGGTGATAGAGGTGGATGTGCGGGGAGGAGGTGATAGAGGGGGATGTGCGGGGAGGAGGTGATAGAGGGGGCTGTGCGGGGAGGAGGTGATAGAGGGGGATGTGCGGGGAGGAGGTGATAGAGGGGGATGTGCGGGGGAGGTGATAGAGGGGGCTGTGCGGGGTGGAGGTGATAGAGGGGGCTGTGCGGGGAGGAGGTGATAGAGGGGGCTGTGCGGGGAGGAGGTGATAGAGGGGGCTGTGCGGGGAGGAGGTGATAGAGGGGGATGTGCGGGGAGGAGGTGATAGAGGGGGCTGTGCAGGGAGGAGGTGATAGAGGGGGATGTGCGGGGAGGAGGTGATAGAGGGGGCTGTGCGGGGTGGAGGTGATAGAGGGGGCTGTGCGGGGAGGAGGTGATAGAGGGGGATGTGCGGGGAGGAGGTGATAGAGGTGGATGTGCGGGGAGGAGGTGATAGAGGGGGATGTGCGGGGAGGAGGTGATAGAGGGGGCTGTGCGGGGAGGAGGTGATAGAGGGGGATGTGCGGGGAGGAGGTGATAGAGGGGGATGTGCGGGGAGGAGGTGATAGAGGGGGCTGTGCGGGGTGGAGGTGATAGAGGGGGCTGTGCGGGGAGGAGGTGATAGAGGGGGCTGTGCGGGGAGGAGGTGATAGAGGGGGCTGTGCGGGGAGGAGGTGATAGAGGGGGATGTGCGGGGAGGAGGTGATAGAGGGGGCTGTGCGGGGAGGAGGTGATAGAGGGGGCTGTGCGGGGAGGAGGTGATAGAGGGGGCTGTGCGGGAGGAGGTGATAGAGGGGGCTGTGCGGGGAGGAGGTGATAGAGGGGGCTGTGCGGGGAGGAGGTGATAGAGGGGGCTGTGCCGGGAGGAGGTGATAGAGGGGGCTGTGCGGGGAGAGGTGATAGAGGGGGCTGTGCGGGGAGGAGGTGATAGAGGGGGCTGTGCGGGGAGGAGGTGATAGAGTGGGATGTGCGGGGAGGAGGTGATAGAGGGGGATGTGCGGGGAGGAGGTGATAGAGGGGGCTGTGCGGGAGGAGGTGATAGAGGGGGCTGTGCGGGGAGGAGGTGATAGAGGGGGATGTGCGGGGAGGAGGTGATAGAGGGGGCTGTGCGGGAGGAGGTGATAGAGGGGGATGTGCGGGGAGGAGGTGATAGAGGGGGATGTGCGGGGAGGAGGTGATAGAGGGGGATGTGCGGGGAGGAGGTGATAGAGGGGGATGTGCGGGGTGGAGGTGATAGAGGGGGCTGTGCGGGGAGGAGGTGATAGAGGGGGCTGTGCGGGGAGGAGGTGATAGAGGGGGATGTGCGGGGAGGAGGTGATAGAGGGGGCTGTGCGGGGTGGAGGTGATAGAGGGGGCTGTGCGGGGAGGAGGTGATAGAGGGGGCTGTGCGGGGAGGAGGTGATAGAGGGGGCTGTGCGGGGAGGAGGTGATAGAGGGGGCTGTGCGGGGAGGAGGTGATAGAGGGGGCTGTGCGGGGAGGAGGTGATAGAGGGGGATGTGCGGGGAGGAGGTGATAGAGGGGGCTGTGCGGGGTGGAGGTGATAGAGGGGGCTGTGCGGGGAGGAGGTGATAGAGGGGGATGTGCGGGGAGGAGGTGATAGAGGGGGATGTGCGGGGAGGAGGTGATAGAGGGGGCTGTGCGGGGAGGAGGTGATAGAGGGGGCTGTGCGGGGAGGAGGTGATAGAGGGGGCTGTGCGGGGAGGAGGTGATAGAGGGGGCTGTGCAGGGAGGAGGTGATAGAGGTGGGGCTGTGCGGGGAGGAGGTGATAGAGGGGGCTGTGCGGGGAGGAGGTGATAGAGGGGGCTGTGCGGGGAGGAGGTGATAGAGGGGGATGTGCGGGGAGGAGGTGATAGAGGGGGCTGTGCAAGTTGAGGGGCGGGGGGAGGTGACAGCAGGCTGCAGGGCCGCCGGCTCTGCAGCGTACAATCACAGAGCTCCGGGTGAGCGGCGGCTGGTGGTAGTTGAGGGTGCCCTCCAGGGTGCGGGTCCGGGGCTTCTGTCTGTGCCCGCGTGTCCTGTGTCCCAGAGCAGCAGGTTGCGGGTCCGGGGCTCCTCTGTCTCCCCGGGTCTTCCCCGGGTCTGCTGTGTGGCTCAGCGGCTTGGCGGATGTGCAGGGGTGCGGGTCCGGGGCTTCCCCGGGTCTGCTGAGCGGCTTGGCGGATGTGCAGGGGTGCGGGTCCGGGGCTCCTCTGTCTCCCCGGGTCTGTGTCCCTGAGCTGCTTTGCGGGGCCGACGGGGGCAGCAGGAGAACTGCGGGGGCAGCAGGCGAGGTGCGGGGTGGCGGGTGGGCAGCGGAGACTGCTCGTGATGACGCTACGCGTCATCACTCGCAGTCCCGCAAAGCATTCTGGGATTGGGCTACAGTGCCCGAATTCCAAACTGCGGATTATATAAATAGATATTATAATATTCATATATGGTAATATTGCCAATATATGGTAATAGTACTCTGTGTCCCTCATTGTAATAGTGCCCCAAGCAGGAAATACTAGTATAAATCAGGAGATCACACACACAGCCCCAGTATAAAGCAGGAGGCTGCACACAGCCCTCAGTATACAGCAGCCACACCATCACATCTGCAATCACAAAATTTTGCACAGTCACCTATTTAACTTAGGGAACATCCTAGACTATATGTTGAGGGGAGAATTTAATGCTTTACAGTCTGTCACCAGAAAAAGGACTGTGCACTGTTTGTATGTGTGAGGTAATTGATACTGTTTGGACAGTTAGCCTGCGTATTTATCAGGTGACCCATAACTTACCATATATGGAAGAGAACAAAACAGTGATTTTACAATAGAATATTAACCTGTAACATTCCGTGTCATGTTACTGCCTGATCATTCTTGGTGTTTTGTCTCCTGAGAGCACACTTACCTAGAGTTTTACTTGTGGATTTGCGTTTTTCTGGATTTTTCCAACAACTTTGTGGAATCTTCTATATTTGGAGGTAAATCAATTGTGTACTTTTTTTTTTTTTTACCAAAATTGCCAAAACAACTAAAGGGTGTATGTATTATTTCATTTAATTACATCACACACAAGAATAAATACCCGATAGTTAATATGGATCACATGTAACCTATGTTGTTGTAGAGGCTGATGTAAATCACATGACCTTAATTCTGTGGGGTTTTCTATACTCTTAATTGCAGACAATAATACCTCATAAGAAAAAGGATTTGGCTGATTGTCGTCACACGCTAAGGCTGGCTTCACACTGCAGTTTTTCACTGATCAGTGTCCATCAGTGTTTGGGTGCCAAAACCAGGAGAGGAACCAGGAAAGGAACTTGCAGAGAAAAACTATAATTGAAAGATTGACACCTGGTCTGAGTTTTGGAGACTCCTGGTTTTGGCACACAAACACTGATGGACACTAGTGATGAGCGAGCATGCTCGCCACTACTCGGTACTCGCACGAGTATCACTGTACTCGGGCTACTCGGCGAGCACCGAGTAATCTCGCGATACTTGTGCTGTGCTCGTGGTCGTCATCTCTGCATGTTGGGGCTCTTTTGAGAGCCAGCCCACATGCAGGGATTGGCTGGCAGACCACTGCAATGCCACAGCCCTGTTAGTTGTGGCATTGCAGTGATTGGCCGGCCTGCACAGCGTGACCGAGCCTTTACAAGACCCGGCCGCGCTGTGCTCTGCACACAGGCACACAGGTAGGGAGAGTGTCTGCTGCTGCTTAGGGACAGATTTGCGGCCCTCATAGGTAGATCCGGAGCAGGGCTGCAAACTGCTGCTGACCACAACAGTCCTTCTCAGGACTAATCTAGGAGGATATACAGGCTAATACAGATCGGAATCCAAACTTTTCTGTGACCATAACAGTCACCAGACTGTTGAACTTACTACCTTGATCCAGGTTAGGGACTAAAATCCAAATCGCCTGCGACCATTACAGTGACCAGACTGGTGTACTTACTACCTTAATACAGGTTAGGGACTAAAATCCTACTCTCCTGTGACCATTACAGTCACCAGACTGGTGTACTTACTACCTTGATACAGGTGAGGGACTAAAATCCTAATCTCCTGTGACCATTACAGTCACCAGACTGGTGTACTTACTACCTTGATACAGGTTAGGGACTAAAATCCTACTCTCCTGTGACCATTACAGTCACCAGACTGGTGTACTTACTACCTTGATACAGGTTAGGGACTAAAATCCTAATCTCCTGTGACCTCAACAGCCACCAGACAGTTGTCGCTGTATACAGGCAAAATGCGCAAGGGCGTTGGCAAGGAACAAGGAAGTGGACGTGATGGTGGTGCAGGCAGAGGCCAAGGTCGTGTGCAAGCACTAATTTCGCAACAACAAAGGGGCACATCTCCTCGCTCACACGTCCTGTCCCAAATTCTTGGGGCCCGCAGCAGTACACCGCTCTTGAACCAAGACCAGTGTCAACAGGATGTTACTTGGATAGCGGATAATGCTTCAAGTCAGATGGGCACCTCCACAAACACCCTGTCTTCCACACGGTCAAGTGTCAGTAGCCGTGATACTGCACTGCACATTTCCCAACCTGATCCTCCTTCCTACCACCAGGACGAGTACACGTCCACGGACATTACTGATCCCACACTAGGACACTCGGAAGAGCTGTTCACGTATCCATTCGCAGAATCTGGCCTGTCGCCAGCTCCTCTTGAAGTGGGTGATGAGGAGATGGTATGTACAGATGCCCAAATATTTGAGCAGCCACGTTCTCACGAACGGAACGTTGGCAACGTGTCTCAACAAGGGGTGGACGATGATGAGACACAATTGCCAGGAAGTCAGGAGGAGGATCAGGGTGCGGAAGAGGAAGACGACGTGGTGGATGATCCAGTAGCTGACCCAACATGGCAGGAGGATATGCAGAGCGAGGCCAGAAGTGTACAGGGGGAGGGAGGCGTAGCATCCCAACAGGCAGTACGAAGCAGGGTCGTGTCCGCAGGCAGAAGGCAGCCAACCGTTCCCCGGAACACCAACACGACTCAGGGTGCCTGTGCAAATGTTCGGTCTTCCAGAGTCTGGGAGTTTTTTAAGTTGGCTCCAGAAGACTCTAAAAAGGCCATTTGCAACACCTGCCATGCCAGTATCAGCAGGGGTACGAAAGCTAGCAGCCTGACCACCACAAGCATGATCAGGCACAGGTCAGCCAAGCACCTGACTTTGTGGGAAGTACAACAGAGTCGAGGAGCGGTGCTTGCTGATGTCACTGCTATGTCTTCGCGTGTTGTGCGTGCGAGCCAATCCCCTGTCCATGCTGGCCGCGAACAAGCCTCCGGCCCTGCACCTGAAGTTGCCCACGCACAAATAACACCAGCATCAAGCACGTCTTTGTCCCAGCGCAGCGTTCAATTATCCATTCAGCAAACATTTGAACGCAGGCGCAAATACGCTGCCAACGCCCCACATGTCACAGTCCTGAATTATCACATTTCGCGACTCATAGCGCTAAAAATGTTGCCTTTCCGGCTGGTGGAGACGGAAGCATTCCGCGACCTGATGGCGGCTGCTGTCCCACGTTACTCGGTCCCCAGCCGCCACTATTTCTCCAGATGTGCTGTCCCCGCATTGCATAACCACGTGTCCAACAGCATCACACGTGCCCTGAACAACGCTGTTTCAGCCAAAGTCCACCTAACCACAGACACGTAGACAAGTGCTTGTGGGCAAGGCCACTACATCTCCTTGACGGCACACTGGATTAATATTGTGGAGGCTGGGACCCAGTCTGAGCGAGGGATGGAACACGTCCTTCCCACACCAAGGATAGCAGGCCCTACCTCTGTCAGGGTTTCACCGACACTCTACAGCTCCGGAATGTCATGCTCCTCAGCCTCCTCCTCCTGCGCATCCTCATCCACTGTACCCTCCACACCAGTCCCAAGCTGGAAGCACTGCAGCACTGCCTCTGCAAAGCGGCAACAGGCTGTGCTGAAGGTAGTCTGCATAGGTGACAAACCCCACAATGCAGAAGAGGTGTGGACAGCTCTGAAACAGCAGGCAGATCACTGGCTCACACCTCTGAACCTAAAGCCAGGAAAAGTTGTGTGTGACAATGGCCGGAACCTGGTGGCAGCTTTGAGGCGAGGCCAGCTGACGCATGTTCCATGCGTGGCCCATGTGCTCAACCTGGTGGTTCAGAGGTTTGTAAAGTCATACCCAGACCTGTCTGAACTGCTGGTAAAAGTTCACCGTCTGTCTGCACATTTTCGCAAGTCACCTGCTGCTTCAGCCGGCCTTGCCGGCTTTCAGCGCCGTTTACGTCTTCCGGCCCACAGACTGGTGTGTGATGTCCCCATGCATTGGAATTCAACTCTGCACATGTTGGTCAGGATATGTGAGCAGAAGCGGGCAGTTGTGGACTACCTGCATCACCTAAGCCGTCGGGAAATGGGTCAAACTCCACACATAACACCTGAGGAGTGGAGATGGATGTCGGACCTATGTACCGTCCTCCAAAACTTTGAGGACTCCACCAAGATGGTGAGCGGCGATGACGCCATTATTAGCGTCACCAGACCACTACTCTGCCTTCTAAAACGGTCTCTGCTGAAAAACAAAGAGGATGCATTGCAGGCCGAGCGCGATGACTTGGAGCAAGAAACAGTAGTGGGTGTGGGTGAAAACACACAGCCCAGCCTCATCTCATCACAACGTGCAGTGGAGGACTATGACGAGGAGGAGGAGGATGAAGACATGGAGCAACTCTCTGGCCAAATTGAGGATATGACATGCACACCAGTCATACCCTCGATTCAGCATGGCTGGCCAGAGGACAGGGGAGATGAGGAGGAGGAGGAGGACAGCATGTTCAGTCATTGTGTTGGTCTGGATACTGAAGTGATGGCTGTTAAGAGTCTGGCGCACATGGCTGACTTTATGGTAAGCTGCCTGGCTCGTGACCCTCGCGTTCAGAACATCTTGGCCGACAATCAGTACTGGTTGGCAACACTGTTAGACCCACGCTACAAGGAGAACTTTATGTCTCTCATTGCTGAGGCGGAGAGGTCAGCCAAAATGCAGCAGTTCCAGAAGGCCATAGTCACGGAAGTAGGCAAATCATTCCCCTCACAAAACGCTAGCGGCATAGGTCAGGAATCGGTGGACAACCAAGGCGTACGACCGAGAGGGGCACAAGTCCAATCCGCCAGAGGTAGGGGAACACTCTTTACGATGTGGGACAGTTTTCTCAGCCCCTCACGTACCACAGCCCCTGAGGTGCGGGGTAGTGCCACAAGAAATGCTAAGTTTGGCCAGATGCTGAAGGAGTACCTTGCAGATCGAACAACTGTACTGCGAGATTCCTCTGTGCCTTTCAATTATTGGGTCTCCCAGCTGGACACGTGGCATGAATTGTCTCTCTACGCCTTGGAAGTCCTGGCCTGCCCTGCCGCTAGTGTATTGTCAGAGCGTGTTTTCAGTGCCGCAGGTGGAATCATTACTGATAAACGCACCCGCCTGTCAACTGAAAATGCTGACAGGCTGACTCTGATCAAGATGAACAAGGGTTGGATTGGGCCAGACTTCACCACACCACCAACAAATGACAACTGAATTTTTAAATTTTGTTATGGGAATTTGCTATGTACCTCCACTCACCCATGGGTACACACTTCTGGACTTTGGCTAATCGCTGGACAGCTCCTCCTTCTCCTCATGAGCCACCATGACGACCGTTACAATAGTTAGGCTGTTGTTTGAGGTATACCCGCAGTGGTAAATTTTTTCACCCATTCTTTTAGAATGGGCATTACAACGACAGGAGACCCGCTCCTTTTCAATGGGAAAAATGTTTTGAGGCCCTCATGCACGTCTCTATCCAGGGACAATGTGGAGCCTCCCAATTTTTGGCTGCCCTGCCAAAGGGCTATACTACAATACACCCACTTGAGGTTTACAGGCCCTACTGCATGTCTGTACGCATGGGTCATTGTTGAACCTCCCAATTTTTGGCTGCCCTGCCAAAGGGCTATGCTACAATACACCCACTTGAGGTTTACAGGCCCTCCTGCATGTCTGTATGCATGGGTCATTGTTGAACCTCCCAATTTTTGGCTGCCCTGCCAAAGGGCTATACTACAATACACCCACTTCAGGTTTACAGGCCCTCCTGCACGTCTCTATACTGGGACAATGTGGAGCCTCCCAATATTTGGCTGCCCTGGCCAAAGGGCTATACTACTATACACCCACTTGAGGTTTACAGGCCCTCCTGCACGTCTCTATCCTGGGAAAATGTGGAGCCTCCCAATTTTTGGCTGCCCTGGCCAAAGGGCTATACTACAATACACCCACTTGAGGTTTACAGGCCCTACTGCATGTCTGTATGCATGGGTCATTGTTGAACCTCCCAATTTTTGGCTGCCCTGGCCAAAGGGCTATACTACAATACACCCACTTCAGGTTTACAGGCCCTCCTGCATGTCTCTATCCTGGGACAATGTGGAGCCTCCCAATTTTTGGCTGCCCTGGCCAAAGGGCTATACTACAATACACCCACTTCAGGTTTACAGGCCCTCATGCAATTCTCTACCCAGGGGCATTGGTGAACCTCCAAATTTTGGACTGCCCTGGCAAAGGAAAATACTACAATAGACCCAGTTCCTCAAAATGGCACATTATGTCAAGAGGCCTTCATGTACGTCTCTTCTCAGGGACATCGGAGTGCCGCACAATGTTTTCACGTAAAATCTTTCATGTAATCACAAAAAGTAACATACACCAGCTGTATCTCACTATTGGGTATGTGCCCTTAACATTTCCACCCTAAATATTCATTTTGGTATAATTTTGGAAGGTTTTCTGGTGACTCCGTAAAATTGGCGTGAAACTCGGACAACATTGTTCATAGCTGTGACTTTTGAGTGAGAAATGCTTCCAGGGGTCTTCCCCATGGTGTTGCCATGTCATTTGAGCACTCTTCTGAGACTTTTGTGACATTTTTAGGGTTTCTACATGCTGCCGGCAGTCATTTCATAAAAATACTCGGGACTCCCATAGGATAACATTGGGCTCGGTACTCGGGCCGAGTACACGAGTATCTCGGGATGCTCGGCCCGAGCTTCGAGCACCTGAGCATTTTAGTACTCGCTCATCACTAATGGACACTGATCAGTGAAAAACTGCAGTGTGAAGCCAGCCTAAGAGAGAAGCCATGATATACCTAAATGTGTTGAATAACTGAGGTGAAATGGTTATATGTGTAAAATAATAATTTATTTTGTTATAACTAAGAACAGTTAGTTAATATATCAGGCAATGGTGGGTTTTACAGCTAGTATAATCTAAAAGCAACATAACAGAGGGAAAAAACCCTGATTCCAGGCTGCTTGGAGTAGTTTTAATCACGAGCATAATGATATTAGTCGCAATGATAGCGACCATGACCAAGGGTACATATATAGTAGGATGGGTCCAAATATATTAGGATGGGTCCATATATAACAGAATGGCCCCATATAAAGTAGGATGGGGGACACATATACCAGGATAAGGGCCATATTCCAGGAGGTGAATTATACATACACATGGAAAATGACCATATATACCATGAGGAGGACAACATGTAGCAGGATGGGTTCATATATGCCCTGTTGAATGTAAGCCTGCAAGGGCAGGGTCCTCTCTCCCCTCTGAACCAGTCTGTCACTATTAGTTTGTTCTTAGTATTTTTAACTTGTTTGTATGTATCCCCTTCTCATGTACAGCACCATGGATTCAATGGTGCTCTATAAATTAATAATAATAATAATAATAATAATAATAATATATAACCATATGGGCCCATATATAGCAGGATGGAGACCATGTATAGCTGGATGTCCACATATACAACAGGATGGGAACATATATAGCAAGATGGTGACATATATAGCAGGATGGGGGAAATTCATTCATAAAGAAGGGGAGAGGTGGCAATTTGTAAGTCTTTACAGGATTTAGAAGGCTACACTTGGCCCATATATCTGGCGCAGGGGTTGGCAGCAACATGCGCAGGGGGAGCAGATCCAAATTTTCCATCGGGGGCTGTAAACCAATAGTGTTAACCTGCTGGTAGAATGTAGATTGCATTGAATCTATAAACATACGGCCTACTAAATTACATACATATCTTTGACTCAGATTCCTGTGCTCTATATAATGCTGCTCTCAGATTACATAGCAGCAAGCTGTTGACAGATTCTCTTTAAATGAGGTCACCAGACATTCGTTGGAAAGTCTCTGTTCAAGAG